>JAYRBW010061630.1:0-10267 GCA_036023295.1 Invenusta paracnida | reverse complement strand
TTCACTGCCACAGGAAATCTCTCCACTGTCAAAGGCAATCTCTCCGCTGCCACAGGTGATCTCTCCACTGCCACAGGCAATCTCCCTGCTACCACAGGCAATCTATTCACTAACACAGGTGATCTCTCCACTGCCACAGGCGATCTCTTCACTGCCACAGGAAATCTCTCCACTGTCAAAGGCAATCTCTCCGCTGCCACAGGTGATCTCTCCACTGCCACAGGTGATCTCTCCACTGCCACAGGCGATCTCCCTGCTACCACAGGCAATCTATTCACTAACACAGGCGATCTCTCCACTACCTCAGGCCTCTACATCTTTTACTACTTCAAAGAAAAGAGTTGTATGGAAACGAAATGTCAATCAAAGCAAATGGATGAAAGGAGAGGTCTATGAAGGCTTCAATTCTATTAAGAATAAAAAAGTAATGGGAGAAAGATGCTATTGCAAACATTCTGAGACTGATGGGGGAAAACTACAGTGTAAGGAACTATCAGAGGCGCAAAGACTAGCCACGTTTGATCTTTTCTGGAAGGATAGTGATTGGAGTCAGAGACAAACTTTTGTGTTTGCAATGGTGGACTCTTTGGAGAAAGGTGTAAAAACTACCGGTACCCGGCAATCACAGAACTACCAATATCACTTGAAAGTAGATGGCAAAAGATTACATGTATGCAGCAGAATGTTTCAGCAGACATTGAGCATAGTGCATAGAACAGTTTTGAAATGGCTTGACAATATTCCCAGGTGAAGCACTTATAAGCCTCATCAAGAGAAGACACTGGAAAAGTCTGAAGAATCACATCTCAGAGTTGAAACTGCAAAACATACTTAGAGAAACTTGACAAAGTTCCATCTCATTATTGCCAACAAAGTTCAGCCAAACAATATCTGTGGCCTTACGATTTCAGTAGCATGGCAGATGTCCATTCAAAATACATTGAATGGCTAGCGCTACTTGATGTTGAGAATAAAAACACAATTTCCATTATGAAATTTAAGTACCTGCTAAAGGACCTCTACATTGCCATAGCTGGAAACCATGTAAAGATCAGTGCGACCAATGCATTGCTTTCTTGCAGGGTAATATATACAAAGATAATTTTGATTGTCATAAAACAAAAAAGAATGAAGCATGGAAAGCAAAGCAAGATGATTCAGAAAAAGCAAAATCAACTAACAAGACCATGGTGCTTACTATTGATGTCCAAGCTGTTCAAACCATACCAAAGAAGCAGGCAAGTTGCCTATATTTCCGCACTAAACTTAACCTACATAATTACACTATCTGTAACAATAGCACTTAAGTTCTCTGCTATATTTGGACATAAGCAAATATGGAGGACTCATTGCTAGCATCTGTACCTCTTGTTTGATAGATTATCTTGAATCACAAATTGTCATCAAATCACAGTTGGAAGAAATTATCATCTGGAGGGATGGTTGTACCACACAAAATCGAAACACAACTATAAATTTGGCTCTTTTGAATTGGGCAGAAAAGAGAAAGGTGACAGTTATCACAAAATATCTCGAGAAAGCACATACACAGATGCAAGTCAACAGTGTACACGCAAAAATTGAGAGACAATAACAAAATTTAGATTTAGAAGTGCCTGCTGACTATTGTCAAATTGTGACTAAATCACGTTTGCAACCATATCCATTTTAATATAAATATTTAAGCTATGACTTCTTTTTCAACATTGAAGTACAGGGCTCGAAATTAACAGCCGCACACTTGCCAATGGCAACCAATAATGGCATCCGGCAAGCTGAACCCATGATGACACTCGCCCAGATGGTGAGTGAAAATTGTTCCATAGACTATACTATAATTGCGCTTTTTCGTTTAATAGCATGTCTGGGAATACATTAAAAATGTAAACAATAAAACTATGATTCTAAGTAAAGTATACTATACACTCATCCACACAATATAACTAAACCACATGTCGTAGTGTACAATGCGTATTGTAAAAAGAGATAGGATAAGAAACTTCAATATTCCCTTACACGAGTACAGAGCTATTATAACTGCTATAAGTACCTACACTAAAGCCCGGTTCACATTTGATGCGCTTGGAACTTGAGTTTCTGCATGCTCAGTCATGTACCCATACCTGTTCCTAATGTGAACCGGCCTTAACCTGCATGTCTATTGTGTATACATATCTAGGTGCAATAATATATACCTACTGACGTATTGATGTGTTTGCTGTCATAATAATTATAGTATGTACTTTGAGTGAGAAAGAAGGAAGATAGAAAATAAGTCTATATTTAGTCTGACTGTCTGAATTTCTCTCTGCCTTATTTCTTGTTAAGGATCGTATGGTACATGATATTATACTATACTAATAGGAACAGTATTCATCAATTAGTTTTTCTTGAGTTACTTTATGGACAAGTAGTAAAATATCTGGGCAAGTAGAAAGTCTGAAGCACTCACCTGAAGGGCGAATCTTTCAGAAAGTTAGTTTCAAGCCCTGTTGTATATACAATAATATCCTTACTAGAAGGGTAAAACTAATGGGCAATCCCATATTTTAGTGCCCCAAATTATTTGTTTAAAATTTTTAGTAAAATCTTACACTAAATAAACAAATAATATAGCATAAAATGTATGCTTATGGTTATCTCCATTTTTTATCTATATATATATACCCATATATACTACTAAAAGCCACAATCATGCCATGATCATCAAGCATCTCACTATTCTTTACAGTATTATGATATATAAATTGTTTTTAATTTACATTTTATTTTTATTTAATATGGTAAATTTCAATGAAATAATTTGGGATGCTAAAATACAGGATTGCCAAACTAAAGTATTGTTTACTTTAGCAGTGTATAAGAATCTAAATCTTTTTTCCAATAGAGTTCATAAGTTTTGCAAAAAAATTTTTTTTATTTTAAATTATTAATAACTTATTATGTTGACATTGTAATAATAATATGTTAACATTGTTGTAGATGACTAACTAAACTCATTTGTGATATGTGAGAAGTAATTGGAGACTAGTGGAACTGGAGACCACCTGCCAGCAATCTATATCTTTATAAATAGAAAGCCAAAGGTAGAGATTGCTGCTACTGGCAGGTGGTATTTATAATATGAAATATATAGGTTTACTGCAGTAAACCTATATATTTTATATTATAAATACATGGATGTTGTAACCCTGATAGTGATGTTATAAAATTTTGATTGTATGGCTATGCCAGTAAACAATAACTTAACCAAAAACAGATATTGGATTTAGAAATAACTTGTACCAACAGCAACAATAACATGTCATATTATATTTATTATAGTTATAACTATGTATAACTATGTATAGTTATATGTAATGTAGTACAAGTACAATATGAATAATTTGGGGCACATAATTTAAAAATTCAAATTGGAGTCACTGGGGATATGTCAAAATAGTAATAGATAATACAAGTAGTCTTAGTATATAGTAGTAATACTATACTACACAAAAGATAAATCATAAGTCATAAGGCCCTTAAGTTATTTATACTTAAAGTATTATTAAGAGATGACATTAGGAATCATCATCAACGATAAGAGAAAACCAATGAAAAACTATTGTAAAATACCTTGATTAAATTACAATAAAAAATACGTCCAAAAAGTACGCCTTAAAAATGATAATGCGATTCGGTTATTCTAATAATACCTTTTGACGTATTCCTAATAAAATGTATTTTGAAATAATTCTTTTTCGTCTTAAATGTTATAATAAAACAAATTTAATTCATCACTGTGTTGATTTATTTATTTAATTTGATAGATGAAATCCTTAATTGACTAAGAAAAATTATCCATTGTTTCCGAGTATATTAATATGTTTGAAGGATCGGGTTGTTTAAACACAGGGTATCAGTATAAAATCTGTCTTGCCAGTAATCAATACTAGAATCCTCCAGTCAGATGGGGTTCAATTCCTGCTATGTTACCTAAATTGAAAGAAGAACTTTTACGCCTAGCTAAAAAGCAAAAATTTCAAAGAGATAATCGAACTTACAGAATTAGGCAGTTCTAGCGTAATAGCATATAAACCTAACGGTGATATAAGAGTATGTATAGATATGAGACGATTAAATGAAAACACAATGCCAGAAAACTATCAAATATCAACTTTCGATGAACTCTCATCAACGATTCCCAATTGTGAAGTATTTTTCTATACCCTGTCCATAATTACAAATAACAATTCCTTTCTTTTTCCACGTCAGTAAGCAGATTCTGTTTTACCAAATTATCGATGAGTGACGCGTCTAGAGAAGTAGCTCATGATCCTCGTTGGACATCCAGATCAATCTGCGTGTATAATATATAGTACAATATATATGTGTCAGCATTTTAAGTTCCCCAAAACAAAAATCGAAGCTGTTAGAAATATTCGGATGCCTGTTGACATATATTAATGAATTTTTAATAGCATAAAAACAGAAATGTGTAGCAGTTTCCGGAAATCTTACACATTATAGGTATATACATATAACTGACATAATCATGGAATAAAATTGAGTAGTTTAATCACAATAGAGGTCGTGATAAACAAAAGTACATAGAAAAAATTAGAAAAATCGTAGAGAATGTAGAATAACTTGCATTCATTTCTCGACTATAGCCGACTATCTTGTGTAGAAAGTTATTCCTCATGACAATTATAGCACTTAGGTACAACAGCTTTGTGGTGTAATATATGATAAAAGCCGACGCGCGTTTAAAAGCGATCGAAAGAAGGTATACAGTATTTTATTAAAATTCGATAATTATATTTTAATAAACTAGCTTCGGAAAATTGTCGCGCATATTTTTATACACTAAAAGAGACTGTAATTGAAACAGATGCCTCGGGGCGCACTGCGTATTAAGGTGCAATTGTTTGTTGCAGGAAGGAAAGCATATATATTGTGTTTGCCTTTGGACAACTCACACTTACAGAACAAATATGTTCTCAGATATGTTTCTGGAAATCATGTGTTTGGTATAACCAAACTATATAAGTACTTGTTGGCGCGCAATGTTTGTGTTGAAAACCTAGGTCACAAACCTAACGTATAATTGTTCCGAAAACCAATTGACGCAATCTTTCTAATTGGTTTCAGAGATGAATATAATAACCCTCTTACATTTTCAATTTAATATTCTGCATATTCGTGCATAGGAAAAAATGTTCGCCAATGCAATATCAATCTATGCAATTTACGACGAACCTTCACCTGACGAAACTGCAGAGTATACCACACTAATGCTACCTACGGAGGGCGCCAGTACCTACCAGTTGAACTTAAGACACAGTTGCCGAGGCAACACAAGTGGGACAGACTCAGAAATAACAGTGACCTCAAGCCATACTTGCCTATGTGACACATGATTTGTGCATTAAGTACAGCAAGCAGAAACCTATAATCCGCAAAGGTATTTGAGTCTTGATTCTACAGGCCATTTAAGAACTATACTTCGTGTTCATTGATATATAGCCAAATAGGGTCATCAAGGAATGTCAAAGATGAAAGCGTGCATAACGAACATACTGTCATTGGTCAAGCATGGGAATTAATGATATTGAAACATATGTCCTACGAGTGCACATCTTGTGTTGTGCACATCACCAAACGCGGCATAATTCTAAACCGCACTGAATACAAATTATCAGAAAACTATTAAACATTTTGGAACACTATTTCAGTCGACTTGATACCGTGTGATGTTCCTATAACGGACATGACATATATACTCCTTACAGTGATAGACCTTATACATTCTCGCTTCCCAGAAGCGTTTATTATTCTCCAAGATGGTGATCGTCATCTTAGATAATAGTAAGATTGGTGGAAGTATATTCGCAATGTTTCAGGTTTTGCAAGATATTGAAATTCATTATTGGTACACTTTTGTGTCCCGAGAATTCATATCTTCGTGTGTCCATTAATCCCGAGACATATATATATATATCCGTGATATTACCCTGAGACCAATGTTGAAAGATTATAATGGTACAATAAAAAGTCAGATTAAAAGAATTCAACGGGGAATCGAAATTTCCTTTCAGCAGGCGCTAACATTGTACTGCAAAACATACATTATTCGCCTTAATAACATCACGAGAGAGACACCACATTATAGACTATTCGGAAGGGAAATGATAACTAAACTTTCTTATTTACCTATAGTAGAAAAGTCTGTAGAACCAAGAATTTTAACACGAAGACTAGCTGTAGCTATAAAAGAGTACTCTCGATGGAGATCAAATTCATAAATATGAGTTCTAGGGTAAGCAGTTTTGATTCGAAAACAAGCTAAACAGCCGTATCTATATGAGAGCAAAATTCTCAGGCAGCAAATGTACTTACAAGATTGAAATCAAGGGACGCAAATGTAAATTTCACCAATTTCACATAAAGACGATAACTAAACCATATATATTTCACGGCAGGTCAAACGGAAAAAGCAAATGACGCTTTCATTTTCCCACGGTATCAATCCAGACCAAATAAATATACCTATTTAGTTTCGAAAGAGGATCATCCTTAATTAGACTTAAAAAATAATACTTTCGGATAGGTACATTATAAGTTGTTGCAGAAATAAATTGGATTTTGTAGAACATGTATTTTGTGCAGTGTTCTAAGATAATTTTACTGTATGAATGAACAATTTTAATTCTATCAAAAATCTATTCTTATTCGTATAAACTTTTTGTATTATGGATTAGTTGCTTTAAATATATAATTTTAGTATGTATAATAAATACAGTTTTAAATATTAACAATATAAATATTTTATACACGATATACAATAACATACTTTACTTCTTACAAAGCTACAGATTCAACAGTTTAGAAACTCAATTTTTTAATTAAATGCGAACATATATAAAATAATTCAAGAGGGAATAAATACTAAAATACAATTTGTAAAAGTAAGGTAGTATACTTTTTGTATATCATGTAAGAATAAAAGCAAATTGAGTAAAAATCTAAAAGCTGACTGTATAGTGTAGACTTTCAAAAACATTTCTTTTTGCTGAAGTTCAAATACTAATAAAAAACACAGTACATAATAAACAACTATGTATTATCTGTATATATCTATATATATTACTATTAACATTTTTATTCAGAACATCTATTTATTTGTAAGTTTAATTTTGTCTTCAGTCATCTACATTTTATAACTCCAATAAATTAAGTCAATCAGCGATTCTTTTCACACTCCATATATTTAGCAATAAAGAAATACTTTCATCTAATATCAAAAGCAGATCAGAAAGACTAGCAAGAGTTCTACACCATAATCAAGGACAACTCAAAAGTAGCTAAGCATTGAAAAACAAGAGAAAATTATTTGACTAAAAATTGCAGAAGATAGGTAACTATAAAAAGCGATTAAGAGGTTAATCCCGAAGTTGAAATAACTCAGCAAATTTTATTGGAAACTCAACAGTAGAAATAAAATCGATTTATACCTTGATGGTTTCAATTATATAGCATTTATTTTAAAATACGATATTATTTTTTGTTGTTATTTGCGTAAATAGCAATAATTTAGTATGTAAGCAATACCTGGTAATAATAAACAGCAATAGCAGGTGCAGAATACTGTATTTTTTCTTAGTTAAAAAGAAAAAACTACAAATGTTAAACTAGGTATTGTTGTATATTTATAAAAAGGGAAATAATTAGACAAATTCACTAACAGAAGTTTTCTTTATACATTAAGCTAGACAGTAAGTTCAAAATAAAATGAAATAAAATGAAATTTATCGTTATACATAATATACACTATATTTACAGATTTGTTTTCTGTTTATTCTCAGCTGCTAAACATAAAATAATTAAACAATATATAATAAACACATTAAGGTCAACCTAATGTATATAGATACAAACAAGACAACATGTTTTAATTTTATTTAGTTTGAAAAACAAACAACTCTCAGAAAAAATGACCATATATATGTAGTAATAGGATATTAGAATAATACTCCATGGGAATGACAGTCAATATAATGTAAAATTAAATTAATGATATAAAACTAATTTATCTTTTGATTTACAAATTATTCAAGTTTAAAAGAAATAAAAAGTAGAATGGACATAAAATAACTCCTAGACACAATAACTGAGAGAATAAATAAAATTGTACATAACAAAATATACTATTAATAGTTAAATATATAAGCAAGCTTTAAAATAATATCATCGTATTTTTATACAGTTGACAATAATATATAATATAAGAACATTCCATACTAAACTTTGTGTACATCAAATGGTTGTTTAGTTTCTATATAAAACAAATACAGGAAACATTTTAATATTTTAATTAAACTACAAATTCATCTTATACACTCAACTGATTTTGGTTTAAATGCTTCGCAAATTGAATGAAGTGTAATTCCCAAACATGAATAAACGAAATCTATATTAAGTGCCTATTTACATGATCAATCGGTATTACTGATTCATACTGTTAATCACCAGCTGTTGACGATTGTGCTCCACCAAAGCAAGAGTCATCATCTGAATCGATTACGTCATCAAGGAGAACCTCTTCAGGATTTTCCGACCGGTTTAACAAGAAGGACGCCCCTCCATCAATAGAAGAGTAATCCTCTTCGCCAGGTAAAAGGATTAGATCTGCTGAGGATGCTGATCTGTCTTTGCCGAGGAAGATGGCATTTGGATTGCGAATGTCAAGCATGTTGCAAATGAGATCAGTCTGCGGATTGGTCTGTACTCCGGGGTTAGGGGGATTGCGACGATAGCTTCCCTCCCGCTCTGCTTCGGCTGTGTGAACTGGAGCGGTTGCCTCGAAGTTCTCCGGAATTGTAAGATACCCACCGAATAGTTCCTTAACATTTGAGATATCCTCATCGGAGGCGGAATAGTCGTACCTGTTGTATAACACAACAATTAACGAGAGACACCTTTAGGATAGCACATCTGACTGACGATTTAGAGAAATTGTATATTAAAATCATATGATAATTCCTCTTTCAAATCATTTATAAAGACGCTTGACTACGTAAATAAGAAATGTGATTTGTATTAACATGCATTCATTGAAATACCCGTCATAATTAAAAATACACAATCTAATGTACACTACATTATTAAATATTAAATAAGAATACATTTAATTAATGTTTGACCATAAAATAAGCATATTTTTTATAACAATAGATGAAAGAACATGTTACATCTCTAAATAATGAATTCTATTTTTATAAAAATATAAATGAGGAGAGGATGAGTGTTAGTAAAGGAGTGTTAATAATGAATTCTATTTTTATAAAAATATAAATGAGGCGAGGATGCGGAGTGTTAGTAACTTCGGAAAAATTAGCACTACATATTCCAGAATGAGATCATAAGATAATCAGAATTATTCACGGGTAAAAAGTAGCAAACTTTGTACGAACACACATCAGTCACAATAACGTTTTTCATAGTTAAGTTAAACGATACTATGCTATTTTAAAATGAAATGTATTACAACAATGAGCTTCAGAAAACATATTATAGTATGACAAAATATGTCTCAATATGGAAAATAAGTACTGCAAAATATTTCAAATTAAACAAAAGTAGGACTTTGCATCATGCTGCTAAAAAATATTTAGTATGTAACTCTAGATAAAAATAGACATTTAAAACATCAATTTTGTTTTAAAATATTATTTCAAAATTTCAAGATATACCCTTTAGCTTTGTTACAAAAAATCAGTTTGAGACGTAATGCTTATTTTTTATAATTAAAATACGCATGTATTTTATATGTTATAAATTTAATGTATAAGTACATATTAATATGTAACATAAAATAGCATATTTAAGTCATTAATTATTTGACTTTTAATAAAGTCTAATGAGCAAAATTATATTATTACACCACTACCCGTAATAGGACGATTGCGGTAAATACTACTAAAGATATCTATTTATGTACATATTCAAGCAATATAACAATTCCCTTTATATTGTAGATTTTTGGGTCAAATTTCATCTCTGACAACAAAACAGCTGTAGACATGCCTTAAAATTTTTTTAAATTATCAAATATAATAAGTTTTACATTTATATTCTTAAAGAAACACCATTTAAAAACAAGAAATAGCTAACTAATACTGAAAAATAAGGAAACCACAATAGATATAGGAAAAGAAAATTTATTTATTGCGAGCTTTCGACTCACGCTGGAGTCATAATCATGCACAAAAGTGAACCAAGAATA
>JAYRBW010061629.1:0-10268 GCA_036023295.1 Invenusta paracnida | reverse complement strand
GCAAATCGATATTTAAAATATATGTTAGTTGTTGAAGTATAACGATTGTTGCATATTTCTAAATAAATAAATCTGCTAAAACTTCAGTACAATACTATTTTAGCATCCATATTTTGTATGTCTGCTATTTCCCAATACATTAAGCATTTATATTTTCAATTACCTTAGTCTATGATTAATCATAGACTAATCATCTACTAATCTATAGATAATTATTTATATTTAGATAAAAAATAAATATAAACTAAATATATACAAATTTGCACAGCATGCACTAGATTAGTCCAGGTTACACAAAATTTGAGCGAAAATCATGTAACAGTGATATTTTACAGGCGTAAACATCTTATATCAAAGCCAAGGTTAATATACCTATAGTATGCAAAATCATCTTAATTAAACAATATACATGGTAGTATAACATCAAGCCAAGAGTAGGAAGGCTAGTGGTGTAGCTTAATTGAGGGATGCTCTAACTCTAGTCATTAAATACTGCCAAGTAGAAAAGGCCTATATCTATTAATAGTAGATCAGGCAAGCCTATATTAAACAGTTTAATTTTAATATTAATGTAATCATCAGGAGCATGAAAACAAAATGCATTTAAACTGAACTCTAAAAATGTATGTATGTACCTATTTGAATGAGTCCAATTTTGCTGAGTGTTTCTTCTTATTTTTTTGTTAAAAGACTTCTTGATTAATAATAAAATTTTATTAAGAAAACATTTTACTCGTGAAACTAATTTCTTTAGAGAGAATCGTCAGAGAATTTTTTATCATTAAAAGCAGTATAACTTCACAAAAAGTTACGGGATATTAGAGCAAAAGAGACCAGAAAACCACACCAGATTAAAAAATGATGTTAATTGAACCAAAATGTGACAATAGTGTCGAATAATGCGCAAATATTGATAGTTAAGTCATAATAAGGTTCCCGTATTATAATAGTATTCAACTGTCCTCTCAAACAACTACACAGAAGTTACTATTAAACAATGGCGTAAAATTTTGAGCATATATAGTCTGAATAAAAGAGAAAATTCTCACTTACGTCAATAAATAATAATACAATCAAAGACAATTTAGCAGAGAAATGCTTTATGTCAAGGTATCAAATATGGCCACACTGTAAAAAAAGGATATAAAAATAATGAGGCTAGTATTTCGTTCATCTATTAATAAAATTAATATTAAAATGTTCTCAAGAATATGTTATAAATCTGGATATTTAAAAATATATAAGACCAATTATGTACCTGTAGATTTTTTTAATAGTATAATATAATGTAAATGAAAGAGTTTAACGTAAATTCATCTAAAAGAAACCAATTTATTCGACAAAATAGAAGTTTTATTAACGATATTTAAAGTTTATACAGGGTTTTAAAATTGACAAAAAAGCAACTATTATATGAGTATACAATTTTATAAATGAGCGTTCTAATATAAATTCATAACTAACATACTTTTTAGTCAGATAAATTAAAGTATGTCTAAAATGTTATCTTTTAGAAAAAGTTGAATTCCATATATATGTATATATTTTTAATAATTAACTCCTTCAACATATATAGACGAGCAATAAAAAAATATCCGAACTTTATATTTACAAATTCTAGGTTACCAAACACCTAGGCAAGGACAACAATACTAAATTGAAAGTGGATCGATACTAAATCGATCAAATCAAACTCTGGAATAGATCTGACTCTACATAATATAATACTGTGTACAGAGAACGTAGAGAGAAAGAGATATCGGTAAATACACAGAAAGTAGATCACAATTTAATATAGCAAACTAAAGTGGCGGTAGAAATCGATGAAAATCGAATAACATTAGGAAATGAAATAAGGCAATAGGCATTAGACTAAAATATATGTACATAGAGACAATATTAGAACGTTCGGTGGCGTCCGTTAAAATGATTTACTTAAAAAAAGATAAGATACCGATCATAAATAGTTTGGTTTCAGCACCATTCACAGATCAACCTATGGTATGACTAATATGAAATCGAAGAGTTGCAGTAATACTTAATTGACGCTAAAGAAACTGAAGTATATTATACGAGTATATTCCCGCTAAACCTTACCTATAAAAACAAAAGTTCTAACAAAAAACCTAAACATTCTAAAATAGGTGAGACGAATTCAGAGAGAGTGCATGAACTCTAAACTGAATCCTCGTCTAAAAAGTCCAGCTTATAGTCAAAATTACAAGCCACTGTAGTGTGATTATGTAGAGTAGAGAACATATATCACCACCTATTGAACAGTTCAGTCAGACCCAATAATTTATGATAAACATTGAACTTCTTCTTCACACTCATTCATTTCATGTCTTCATTGATTGATACCACACACATACTATACATCGTATTCCAAAAGCCACTTGAAGGCAGCCAAGGTAGATAAACAAATCCATAGAAATGACACAGCAACTGGCTTAGCACAGCCGAGGGGGTAGAGACTTTCCAAGTATCAGGAAAAGCTCAGAACCTATACCTGCACCGATATTAATATTATGTACCATTGTAAATCATGTCTGCACTGCCAGTCAGCTGATAATAATATGATAGAATGAAAGTGTAAGGAGGAAACTGGGGGGGGGGGGCAGTTATGTACCTGCTTCTACTACTTTCTCATGTTTGTATACAAAGTGAGTCAGAGAAAGAGGAATTTTAATCTCATCTTTGAGAATAGAAAGGGGTGGGACACGAACATACACGCATCTAACTAATTTAAATCACCAGTCATGCATTTTAGAATCTTGAGAGTGGAGAAAAGTCGAACGTCATTTTGGAGGATGCCATTGAAGGCAAGTAATGTATAAAGCATTAAGTCGATCAACAACTTACTAACATATGGTTGTTATGCTAACAACAGAGAGGAAAGCAAGCCTGCTAAAAGTGTCACTTATAGCGTGAACAGTAAATATAATATTATTGTATTGCATCCGGTGAGATAGATGTAAACAGTTACCGAATTAAATACCAACTTACCTATATTCTCTCCATCCCCGGATTGACTTACGAATAAGAAATTTGCATTCTTTACAAACACAACTGTAATGGAACAACTTACAGCTTACAACATAATAACATTTTTGTTCACATCTGATCTGATCTCTGTTTACAAATTAACACCTGAATAATTCAATATGTAGCATACTTAACTACCTAATTTAGCAACCAGTCGACTCATTAGAATTATTGCTGACAAATGTAAAGATAGCCTAAAATGAACGCAGTAAGCATGTGATAGTGGCTAATACCAAACTATTTTCGGATACATTATTCATAACAGTATATAACTCTGTTATTGCAAGATTTTAAACACTTCTTCAAATACAATATTGCATCAATGAATACAGTTTTAAGACTATTTTTGTACACGGACACCATGATAAATTTTAAATTTTTGTACAATATGCAATATTTTTTAAACAAAACGGAGTATTATTTTCTAAAATAGGAGTGTATATTATGAAAGCCAAAGCATTCAAAACTCCAATATACAATGGAAAATTTAAAGCAAACGAATATAGAAAATATGTTGAAAATGACGAATATAACTAATAATAGTTATTAGATCATTACTATGTTGGGATATGTCAATTACTCATAGTTTCCCCTAACTGTGTTAGTTAAATTCTCACCAAGAAAATATTATTTCATTCAACCGATACCAGACAAACATAACAGACAACCAAACGTAAGACAGTAGTATAGGTAATTATTTGTCAAAAACAACTACCATTGGAAGGTTCGTTCGTAAAATTCTAACCTATACGTCATGTTATGCCGCTTCTCCACCAGTGGTTACGTCAACAGAAGGCGCAAAACCGTCTTGTGTGACTCACAACTGTTATAACTAAACTGAAGTGAACTTTACTAAACAGTCTCATCTATATATACACTCCGATAAACCAGTAAAATCTAAAAGCGAACTGATCTTCAAAGGAGTGTAAGTTAGTTGGGGAATGAAATGTCGACAGTAAAATAGTAGAGGTTAGGTAATAGGTAATACTGTTTTCTATCATTTACAAACATTTTATGACTATATCTACTATTAATTAAGGTGGGTATATTATAATGCTGCAAAATGTGCATACATACGGCAGAAGTAATAAAATGTAAAGATATGTTATTAACTACCTGTATAGCATTACAAATATAATACACACAATACTATTGTGAACATAAGGGTGAGAAGATAGCGACCATAATATATCAACAGCGGTAGATATATTCTGTATAAGTAAAATAAGCAAAGAAAATGTAGCCGCATACAAAATATATTCACATGATTGGATATATACGCAATTATATTATTAAGAGGTAAAATCAGTGTTTAATATCCAACTTATTAACTCACGATTGTTGCACAGCTATGCAAACCTAATTAATGACAAAACCAGTAGACGACAAATTTATTAAAATATAAACAAACAAATTGGCCACTTTCATAGATTTTTCGTAGAATTAACCTGCTCAAAAAATTCTAGATACATTCAGAATATGCCCTATATAGTTGCTAAAATATTTTTATTGCTTGTCTATATAATTTTTTATTTAACAAAAAACGCTACTTCATTACAATCCCAATTTTTATAGTTGACGTAAACAATTTAAAGTAGTGCATTTTATGCAATGTTGCAGATAATAGTTTGAATAAATCGGAGTTCTGTATATGTATAGGTGACAAAACAACTGAATCAATATTGAAATACTGGTATGTTTGTGGTCATGAGTTTCAGTTTCATTCAAGTGGAAAAAAATATCTAAGATTTCTATGATGTATATTGCGCAAATAGAGTCACATCGAATCATAGTAAACCGTAGATATTATGTTATTTTATATTATACTATATTATGAATATATATACTTCAATGACAAGTTATTTTAGGCTCAGTTTGCGTGTTTTATGTAAATTAAATTATGAACATATATAATCTAATAAACAAATTTAAGAACACGGTAAAAACGACCGTGAGTAACTATTTAGTGGTGGCAAAAGCGGGAATTGAAGGCACTTTCCGCTTAAAAACCACTAATTTCCAGAAGTTTATCCGGTGTCTGGTGTAGGCACTGCAGTGTACTTACCAACATTTCTTTCAGGCGAGTCCTCCTGAATGGGAGAAGCAGCGACAGGACTGAAGAAGACGACGCCCCCACCCACCATCGAGTTCCTATTGGAACCCGGCCGACTGCCTCCCTGTACCCCAGGGTCACCCGCTCCACCAATAGGAGGCGTGACACGAGAACCACCGCCACCAGTTGATTGCTGCTGAGAATTATTCCGATGAGAGTTGTGAGGGTGGGGATGGGTTGGGGGAGGCAGCTCTCCTCGGGTGCCGTACTGTTGGTACTCGTGATCCACAGAAGAGTCCTCTTCTTCCTCGGCGGGAGGTGGGGTAGCGGCGTTGGGCGGTGTGGAGCTCTGCTGAAGGAGGTGGCGCCGGAGAGAACTCGACACGCCTGTCTGCCGGTGGGCCTGAGGAGGGCGAGGAATAAATAGTACGAAGTTTAGCACATAATCAAAAACAATTTTGAATCTGAAAAAAACGATAACAGTTTTACATCCATTCAACAATGACTTTTCACTCTGTATTAAATTTATCAGTCAAAGATATACAAGTTTTCTTGCTTATTAGTGATATTTATTATATATATTATTAGCAACTTAGTGATTTCATAAATGTCTTAATCGATTCTAAAGAAGCTTAAATAATCAAAGCATGCATGCGTGCAATTTTAATTTCAAATATTCTAGTTTCTTTTTGTATATATTTTTTAAATTCATATGGTTCTTTTAACCTGAGGACTCTCAACATCAAGGCGCATCTTTTTTATACAAAGACTCATGACAACACATTCATGACTAGTTGAAAAATACAATAATAAAAATATACATACTTACTAATAATATAAATGACAGTATAAAATGTTATTAATCAATAAATATATTATTAGCTGGGTAAAAATTAATGTTTGTCTATAGAAGAATCAATAGTAGCTAGATCTGAGTGAAATCGGTCACTCAGTCAAAATAAACATAAAATTAACTACTCCCTCGATCAACTTCATTTACTCCCTTCAGTCCTCCAAAATGTCGTCATAGAACGTAGAGATACTCGGCTTTCAATAATTACACACGGTTCCCATAGAAGTGACTTTCTTACAAAACATTTTAAGAGGGTGAGGGGGCAAGAGAAATACAGAAAAAAAGTATTGATTTCGGATATCTAAAGAGTGAATAGGATGTACAGTGTTGTTATAGACTCTGTTAGGGACTGATCTACAGAGTAGGGGAGCGTTATTGGAGATCAGGTGAAGAATATGTGGGGAATGGGGTGTAACTCTAGAAAAAGTTAGGTGGATGCGGAAAGCTATCTCAATATGTGTTGTGAAAAAGATTTAGAGAGGGGGAACACTTCTTGCTTTCTGCTATAGAGAGTAAAAGATTGTCGATCAGCAGAAAAAAGGGAAATGTAGAAATAATACAGTCCATAAAGTAAACTTAAAGTCATAATAAAGTGAAAAGGTTACAGGTAAGTAGATTATGCAAATGAATGATCCATTTTTTCATAACAAGAGTAAGACTAAATCATTTTACTAACTGAAATTGAGGTGATGGCATTATATTTTATATTTGTTAAAGTATACGCTAAGATAGGTAACGTAAAAGTTAATATAATTGAAAAGAAACATTATATATGTTAAATATTTATCTGTAGAAGTAAGTCAAAGTGTATATAAATTTTAAAATTCAAATTATGTGTACAAGTTTGATATTGTATAAATGAGCAAAGTATAACTTTAAATATAAAGAATTATTATAATTAACATCTGTTCAAGAAATTCAACAATTTCATTGATAAATATAATATCCATTTAAATAAAGAGTTAAATTGTTCTACAAATTTTATAAATAGTTTCAGAATATTCAGTTATATTCTATATAATATTATAATCAAGATTTCCTATTAATTACAACTGCTTTTATGTTTATTATAAGATCAAAAAGGTTTTATGGTTATACACTCAAGTAGCCACCAACATGTCTATATTAAAACAAAGGGTGACTTTAAAATGATGATTAAATGGAGTGTACTTCAACCTATCCAAAGTCCAATTAACAAAATAGAAATGTGGTATTAGAAGCTGTAAACTGTTCTATTGTGTGTGGTACATACACTTAGTTTATGAGTATTATACAATATATCACAGCAGTGTAATATTCGATAAATAATGCGGTATAGTAGGCAGAGATTTAATCGTAAATTTAATTATGCTTACAGTAATGTATAATCAAAAACAAATGATGTATCATAAAACAAGAATTAGAAAAATGACATGGTGATAAATAAAAGATAGCTTAACATTTTAAATAGAATTACAATAATATTTATTAATAGTCTAATTCTTGGTATAATAATGAAAAGCATGTACAAATAGTAGGTATGTAAATTTAAAAAAATAGGCAATAACCCAAGGGAAACAGTGGCAACTACTCATGTTGCTGATTTAACTGTTTACCTAGTTTAATGCAGGTTTAACGAAATTAAACACCTTTTGAATGAAATATCAGTAGTTTTCAGTGTATAAAAATAATAAATAAATAAGTGTGCCTTAAAGTAAATCTATGTAAAATGTTCAGGAAAACAACAATCAAGTGAAAGTGTTAACATCATAAATTAAACAAGTAAAAGTATAGTAGAAATATATAAAAAGATAATAATTTAAGCTCCATACTATTAGATAAAATAGGTAGCTATAGTAGTGTATTTTGTACCAATGGAAAACAACTCACTGGAATAGGTGACCCTTCTAGAGAAAGACCTGTGTTGGTACTACGTCGTGATGACGAACCTGAAGAATTGGCACCAGTAGGTACTTCATCCTCTTCGTCAGAATCTGTATCTGTAGCAGAACCAAATTAGAGCAAATTTAGTTGGTAAGATTAAAGTTGTAATTTAATAACAACACTTGGAATAGCTTCAAAATATTTAAGCATAAGGTAACTATTCAACTATGGAAAAAAATACAAAAACAATATATTCTTATACGTGAAAATAGTTTATATTTTAGTTACAAAAAATTAGTGCGCAAAATATCTAAAAAGTGGCGCTACTATTCTAGTCTCTTTAAAAGGTTAAATATAGTACAGAAACACTCTACGCACGAGGCTTGCCGATGCCCAATATCCCAGTTATACCTATATATGTGAGTATTTATCATTGATTAAACAAGGCATAATTAATAGGGGAATAGGGGACAGACATACGCCTACATACCGATAACGTGACATATTTTGCAAGGCTGCAGAATGTTATGAACCCTTTAATAATAGACAATATGACACGATTCTAAAAAATGGACAACATCCAATAAGTTTTACATCGGACTACCAATCTACGAAAATATATGACTGTGAAGGATGAGAATTACATATAAACTGAATAAAATAGCCATAGCTGCAAAAGGTCATTATCAAAAAGGTATTATATTGATAGTGATCCTTAAATGATGGTAGGTGATAAATCTACTATGGAAATATAGTTATGACTAGCACATATATTCAAAAATGTACATATATACACGAAAATAAAAACGGTTGGAAGATATTACTTGTTAAATATTACGCAAAGGTGGTTATGAGGTCGTAAGCATACAAACAGATAACCACAAAATGTCTCAAAATAAGAACACATGTAATAACGATTTTAAAGAAATAAATTTTATCCTAAGGGTCGATAATAAAATATATTTAAATTATATTATAAACATATATAATAGTAACTTAATTTAAATTAATAAATTGGAAAGCAATCCTACAAGAGAAAAATATAGTTCAATTTGACATGTAGTTAAACTTATAGTAGGTAACATATTAGTATGTAACTTGAATATCTATAAAATATACAAGTTGATTGAAAATTTATGAAGACAAGAAATTAGGCACACCCTCACAACCTTTTAGTTACTAATTTAAATGACAACATATAAACAAAAACCTGAAAAGTAACACTATTTACTAAATAGATATATGTAGTTCAGGCAATGTAGTGCAATCGGAAATTACCCATGTAACTAAATTCTTTGTAGTGAATTGTCTAGGTAATATTCCACATACATTTATCTATACTATCGGTTTTATGAATTAAGAAGAATTTCGTTGAGAATGAAACCGCATATGTATAAAAATGATTAAGTGTACATACAAATGAAATTCATACTACATATACACAATCCGTAATAAAATATAAATAGAATGATAAATCTTCGAAATCAATACAAATTCTACATTGTATATGTACATCTTACTATATTTATGCATGTAGTATATTAAACAATGATAATATTAATCAGCGAATTGAAATTTAGTAAGTTGGTGCAGTTTCAAACCGTATACATAATATAATAAAAGATATTTAAGAAATATGGTTCCAGTTAATGGATATTCAAGTGACGATGACTATATCGTTTTACAGAGCTAAATAAAAAATAAATAAAAAACAGAATTCCAAACCAAACGGTCCGAGAGTATAATATATACATATCATTAGGCACACATAACCATACATGTATAGATATATTGTGTATTATACCAAGAGATACACAGTTTCCCTATATAAACGATACACAATGCAACCTATTTTGCGTGCACCTATAAACATACATAGATGATAGTATATGCGAAAATACAGTTTTACATACAACTATTTACATAACTCAGCAAGCAACAATAGATACGAGTATAATTTTATTGGATATTGATTAGACAATTAAAAGTTTAAGAAGTGTACACACAATATATTACTTTAAAAACTTATAAAATAGGTACATATACAAGTAAAATATGGTACTTGTGAGAAACCAATAAAACAACAGATGTGCTTTCGTAGCTGTGGTTAAAATATTATTCAAATACATGTATTACAAACTGAAACAAAAAGTCAAAGAAATTTAAGAGGTAAATCTTTATTGGAGATTTAACAGCAATTTCGATTAGTAATATACCTACCTAAAACAGGAAACCGATCTAATAAAGTAAAAACAGGAAAAATAATAACTGAATACTAATATATTCCTAAAATTATGAATCTCATAGTAAAAAAGACAGTTTTTATACGGTATATTAAGTATAGGCTGTCCTAAAAAACAAGCGGCAGTGAGAAAACTTATTTGTTCGATATTTATATAGGTGTATAAATGCATTGATGAATTGATTATTTGAAAGGCATAGAAATTATTTATA
>JAYRBW010061628.1:0-10269 GCA_036023295.1 Invenusta paracnida | reverse complement strand
AATTATAATTATTATCATTCTTCTTCTTCTTCTTCTTCTTCTTATAGTGTTATAGCGATGTAATGCTTTTAATCTATTTAATACCTCTCTCACTGTTAATTTATTCTTTGTAATACACGTTTATGGAGTGGATCTCCAAAAATTTCCAAACAATAAAGTTTTTATTGCAATACAAGCTTTCTGTTTCTTTTATAAATATATATATACACTATTTAGTCGTGTATGACATGTATAACACATTATTTAACATGTGTGCCGAAAAGATGATTTGTGACTGAAATTGTGAAAACTTAATATTCCACCTAAATAAGTAACCAGGATAACGTTTTTAATAATTATAGGTACATTCAGAATATTTTCCTTTCAAAACTCTTGAAGAAAGAATGAAAAGTTATGAAATTTAAGAATTAATTTGTGAAATATATTATAACTTAAACTCATTAAAAATTATTTAAAAAATTTTGAAGTAAATAATTAAAATAAATTAAATTAATTACTTCCAAAATTTTCAAGTGGTTTTTACTTTATTTATTCCTCAGTGACATTACTGTTTTAATCTACTCATAACTTATACTCTTTAAAACTTATAATATATAACTATAAAAAGGCAAAGTATACTATTTTATATATGTAGTATACTGCATATTGTAGTTAATAATTATTTTTCGTATTATATTTTTGTTTTACAGACAATTTATATCTTTTCGAATTCTTTCTAGAAATTATTCAGAAGTACGTACCAGGGTTAGAACTCGCTACCATTATATTTGATTGAAATTGAGTAGCCGTAATTTACCTTTATATTATGAAATTGGAAGGTAAGAAGTTCGAATTCTGGTATGTATTCCTGGAGAATTTGAAAAAAGAATTAAAAAATATAAACTATCTGTTTAAGACAAATTTTTCTCTAAATATAATAATTGATACCATATAGCAGTAAGATTTCCTAGTAATTCTCGCAATAAAAGTCCTTTTTCAGTAGTTATTTTCGTTAGTTATTTGTACATTGTATACGTTTGGTGGATTGTGGGGTGAATTCACAATTTTTTTTTACACAATGAACTCTATTTATGAAATATGTAGAAAATAGAGTTATGCCTTGAGTTACCCGGACTGACACTAGGCCTGGGTGATTTAGTAGATTATTATCAGACTAGATATAAAGTATATCTTATATAGATCGACTGTATCATACAGAGTTTTGTTGGTCCTATTTTAGACTATAGTCAATGTTCTGTCTTCAATTTCTTCCTCTCTCGTGTAGGCGATTGATCTGTGGATGAGCACCTGTCTTATCTTCGTATTCGGTGCTCTCATAGAGTATGCGGTGGCCAACGTTTTGGCACGATCACCGGAAATACCCATCGAGCCCTCGCCCCCTGCCGATAAGAAAGTTTACAAACACATACACCTCAAGCATACGAATGGTGCCCTCAAGGTGAGGAGAAATAGGACCCCCAGGGAGGGCTTTTATTTTTGGAGGGTTTCAACATTTTGAGGATGGAAAATAACAATGTTGTTTTTATAAAATTAGATCGTTAATCTATTTTGGAGTGTGTTATTTAATTAAAATTTGGAAATCACTAATATATATGTAGCATGTAAATTAGGTAACGCAAAAAGGACTTCGATTAATTTTCAGCAGATAAATATGTACTTATCAATTATTTAACTCAAAATTACATAAGACATAATTTTAATATTAACTTTTAAAATTTATACTAATTATTACGTATTTATTAGAAGAATTCATTTGTTATTTATATAAATTCTTCTTACTTATAAAATATTTACTTCAAAATGACATTAAATTAAACTATTTAATTTAATGATATTTTTAAAATTTATATTATGTACCATGGTTCCATTAGAAGAATTTAATTGTTTTTATTGAAAATTTGTATCCGTTTTTTATTTTTTTATGAACTGAAATGTAGTAATTTTGTATAATTTCATTTAAGTATTTCTAGTTTTTAAAATGAGGCATAACTGAGATAATTATGGATATGAACATAAAAATATTTCAGCTATAGTATTAAAGTATACATTAACATATGTAATTACATGTACACATTAATTAAAATAATAATAATAATATGCTTTTTCTCAATTTCAAAAAATGTATCAGGTTGTAATATAATTCTTTTTTTATGTTGCTTCCTTTCAATAAAAAAATATATTTCACCTACACTTATTTAAAGATTTCATATATTTGCCGATGGTGCGTTGAATTGATACTTAAAACCTATTTTAATATAATTAATAATGGCTTTTGACAATTAAAGGAATACAAATCAGCTGTAATTAAAGTGGAAGTATGCTTTTATTGAATAAAATGGAAAAAATCCATCTGTTATACTTGCATTCAACCGTACAAGGCTTAAAGATAATGCAAGCAATTTTAAACATGACACTAGAAAACGGTTATTATTGTATATACATTTTTATTTTACAAAATTGCTCTTTTCATTTAAAATCATGGAAATCCTACGAGCTTGGAATACTTGTAATAACTTGTGGCTTGTAAATGATGTAAATAAATGTAAATGGTTTTCAATAAAAGAGTAATAATAAAAATTAGAGTTAAAATTGGTTTCGTTAAAAAAAGGTAAATAGCAAATTTGCACTTCTATTATACATGAAATATGTATTCAACTTTGACATATTTAAAATAATATTCGACATTTTTTCTAAAATAATTAAACTTAAATAATTGGCATTATTACATTATTAAAATAATCCAAATCGTTGACTTAACTATTGTTGTACTATTTGTGTTTTTAAAAATATAATGTATATAATTTAATTTAAGTTGTATAGTCTATTTTAGCGTTTAATTTATGAGATTGTTTCTTTCAATACATTGTGAGTATCTGAATAACTTCGCTCTAAAACTAATTTTAAAATAAATATAGTTCACAAAACGGTACTATTAATTATTTTAAAGTTTATGATTGAGTAATATGTTTTGATCTATTTTAATCAAACCGCTAAAATATTTAATATAAAAAAGTTTATTTTGTATCAGATTAGTTGTATATTTATAATATGTAATAATAAAAATAACAATAATTAAATAAAAATATAATATATTAAATCAACTTGAAAAGCTCTGCCAACAATTTTCTACGGATCGGGGTAGAAACGGTGTATATTTTCAAAATGATGGAAACAACCTTTTAAACGTAACATGAGAAAATTAACTTTAATTGATCACATTTTTGTTAGAAAAAACACAATTTAAAATAATTCTACTAAAAATCATGCTATTGACGATGTCAAATTCATACGTTGTATAAAATCTTTCAATTAACGACAAATAATTAATTCCACAGAAGATAATACATAACTCTACTTTGACATCAGATTGTTAAATGGACAGATATTTACATGTATATATATATATATACATAATCTAAATATATATATATTTTATTTAATCTTCAATAAATAATTAATATGTAAGTTTTGTCATAATATACACACCAGGGTTTCACTCATAAAAAGACAACTTCTTAAATTATTATTTTTAGTATGTTTTTAATAATTAAAAAACACAAAAAATGTTGTATATATACATATCTTTGTAACATCCAGGAACTATGCCAAAGTGCAAAAAATATAAAATCGTTACTTTTACTTTAAAATGAACAAATATATTTATTTTATATTTTTACCACAACAAAAGTAATGTATCTATATCTTATAATTGATTGAATATATCAATAATTTGAGCAATATTTTATTTCTCTATCACTTAAACTAAATGGAAGCTCATGAACTTCATATACCACCTACGTTCTCTCAGCTAGACATATCAACTCAGTAGTTCATGCTCGTTTCTGAAAAAAAAACTGCGCATCGTGTTCAGCGCTGTGTTTCAGCATTGTTCTCAATTTCACAGTAATACTAATATAATGTTGCCAGTCGTTGTCATTTTATGACCTAATTCTAAGAAAACAATTTGTTTTTAAAGATATATCATCTGTGGAAATTATATATATATATAGATATAGTTTAGACTATTATTTTAAAGTCTGAGTGAAACTTTTTTATTAATAAATGAGTTTTAATTGTAATTTTGATTTTTAATTATTTCGTTGAGTGCAAATAAGTTGTGTTTCTGATATCGGGATAATGTATTCGGAGAAACTAATTAATCGAATCACAAATCTAAAAAATAATTGTTTTTCTATGCATATCTATAAATTTTACATAAATATTACTTCAATCAAATATGATTTTTTTACCTATTTCATGTTATTGATCACTTTAATTTCTACGTCAATTCAATAAACCCCCTTTAAAATGTACGAAGTAAAGTTTATTTAAATTTTCTTGGATTGCATTGAATGTCATTGATTTCAGTAATTACGAATTATGATCATGAAAAGTTTCATGAATTGACTAATATTGTTATTGTTATCTAGTGTGTAGATGCGTCTTGCATAGCGCAGTTCAATTTGCTGGCAGAGGTGGAAAAACTCTTATTAGACATAAATATTTACAAAGTTATAAAACACATTTAATTTTATCAACGCAAATTTGTTAGCGAAAGTTTAATTATTAATCTGTGCAAGTTTTTTCAGCTGACAGTTTTTCTCAAGATAGAAACTTACATATTTTTAGACAAAGCATTATTTGTTTTCTTTAAAATGTGGTTGTCTGGGAATTCAATTTGCTTTCACGTTATCTCATTTCAAATAAAAAGCAAATTTAATTAGAATACAAGTAGATCTAAAAAAGACCACAATTTAAACAACTTATTTCAGATTAATTTGTATGTGTTATTCAAAATACACAAAACTATATAAAAAATTAAATACAATTTTATGGAATTCAAATTTATTAGATTCTGATTTTACAAAAATTACACACAAAAGTAGATATAATATAATATGATAAAATATAGATAGGAAATATATATATGAAATAGAATATTAAAGTCAAATTTGTTAAAATCTATGGGATTATACATTTTTCTCAAATTAAATATTAAACTTAAAGATTTTACTTAAAAGTATATTTGATTAATTATTAGTTCAAGATTGATTACCGAAACTATCTTAAAACGTACACAAATGTATTCGTTACTGATAAATGTTACGTTTTGATATATTACAATTTTCTTAGGATAAATAAAATTTTAAAGTAAATATGTTATATTTTCTCCTTATAATATCTAATTATCGCATAGAAGATATACATATATTAAAAAAATTGATGTAGGTATTTGATTTCTATTTTGATTCAAAGATTTGAATTAATTTTATCGTTATCTTGTAACACTTTTTCGGAATTATATAGAACACATAACAAACTCTGATTGAGACCAGAGACAGTAAAATCAATGGTACAATTAAGTATATAATAAACATAATATACTCATTATACAGGCTCCTACAGTCTGCTTGACACATTTCCATTAACAAATAACACGAGTATATTTAGTAGACAGTAGCAATGTTACAAAAATCAGAACATTAACGTATCAGAAAGCATTTTATGATATCACTCTAAATTTCAAAGGAGATAAGCTCCTATGTTGATATAATTATTGATAATTACGTAATTATCGTTTTTTCATTTATTAACCTATAATTTATTTTATTTACTCTTTGAAAGATATTGTGCAAATGGAATTGTTTTTTTATATATTACTCATACCTATTAAATAAAATGAAAAACCTAACGTTCTGCTAAGTCTTAATTAGAATAATTATGAAATAAAAATTAAACATGCATTTAAAAAGTCGAACCGATTGATCGAATTCGTTTAAGAAAGGTATTTCTATACCGATGATTCTTGTGACATGTGCATTGCACCAATTATAATTAAAGTGTATTTCATTCATACGTACATATCCACATGATATATAGTTCGAAATTTATCTACATTTGCAGCAAATTACAATAACAGTTATATTAAATAATTTCTATTGATAGTGACAAAAATATTTATAGTTCAATTGTTCCATCACTAGTACAACCCAATTCCACCTCTAAAATGTCTTGGCATGGTTGATAAGATAGAGGAAGGTGACCAGCCATTGAAAGAAAGCTTCCAAGTCATCCCAAGTGCCAAACGACTTTCAGTTCTATTCTGCAGAATTAGCAGATATATCAAATCATTCACCTCTCAAGCAATCTTGTTATAGAATGCTCAATAATTTTTTTCTTTTTGATGTACACCATATTCAACTACTGAAGAGTATAGTAGGCAGTTTTTATGATTAAATTAGAAAAAATGTTATCTTTAAATTGTACACTATACTTAAACTGTTGATACATTTATTTGTACTCAAATATTTAGTTTATATTTTTCTGCTATTGTAAAATAATTCCAATTTATATAGCAATAAAGTACTTATCTAATCTTATCTTATTTCTCTCTTTAAGTTCGCTCAATTCCAGCAGGACGTGCCTCTCTGCTTCTGCACTCAGCTCTCCTGTAACCAAGAAGCCAAGATACCTCTTCGGGACAAGGACATCAACCACTCACGTGGTGCTGGTCCACCGGAACACGATAAACTGCTCCCCGAACTTCCAGAATCGCCCTCCAAAAACGGGACGGACGAGTTCCCCTCGAACCCCTTTTCTCCGCTGCCCAGTACGTACGCTCGTGCTGAGTTCATGGACAAAATCTCCCGTGTGCTCTTCCCGATGGTCTTCGTTCTTTTCAATATCGTATATTGGATCACATACTTGTACATTATTTAAGGCAAAAAACTCAGATATTTCTACCTACATGTTTACCCGTCGTTTTCCCAGAGTTATTAGGAATCGTTGTACATAGAAGATGCCTGAACTTATTTATTTTTCTCTCTCTGAATTTCATTGTTTTCCATATTGATGTATCGTGTAAAAATGGTCTTTCTTACATATTTTTTACTTGGTCAATTTATTTCACTTGTAAAAAGTACACGTTTCTGCTGCATAATTGATGTCTGAGAGTTATAAAGCATAAAACAATCAACCTTTGATTCAGGAGTACATATTTAAGAAATATACATTACATAAAAATAGTTCATGAATATTTTTTGTTTCAGAATCGTGGACATTTAAATTTTTATTCCTTACAATATTAATGTCTAATATGAAAATAATGTAATATTGTTTAATAATTTTAAGGGAAAAACTTCTATTTAACATCGATGATAGCAATGGTATAACAAATATTGTATATTGCTTATTTGCTAATTATTTGTGATTGCGAAACTTTCATTACAAAGTAATATAATTAAAATATAATTATTATTTACAACATTAATTATTAGAATACTACACTTATATATATGTGTTAAATAAGTTCCTTATTTTATTTCTTAAAAAGAAAGAATGTGGACGTGAGTCTTTGTTACTATCATAAATAAATAAATAGATATATATATTTATTAAATAAATTGTTTGAAAATTGTAAAGAAAATTTGTCTATAACATTGATAATTACTTATTAATTCCAGGTTAATTTTTTGTTAACAGATATTAAACCAAAATATCCTAAAATAACGCAAAAGAAAACAAACTAAGAAAATATATCCATGGTTCACAGCTATATTATATTTGTTGTACACTATTGGGATCTTTATGATAAATCGATCAAATGTTGTTCCTAATCTGTACCAAGAAACAGAAAATTAAACTAAAAATAAGCTGAATATCATAGTTTTCACACCAAGACACATGTAACCGACGATGTTTATAGCTATCGATTCTACAGAATTTTAAAATTATGTACAATAGTAAAAAACATTTGATATAATATTTAAAACTAAAAGAAATAGAAATGACATGTTATATACTAAATATAGGCAATGTAGGTATGTATACATATATAAATACGATTGAATATTTTAAGTTTGCTCTGTTCACTTTACTTGGTATTTACGAAAGTAATAATAAAGTATGCATATGATTTTTACACTAAAATTAATTAATACTAATTATGTTTCACGCTGTGGTTTAAAAGTAAATAAAATTCAGTTATGCTTTGATTGTTAGTTGTTCTATGAATTGATCAACACGTTGATTGTAATACATTCCATTTTTACCCATACTCGAATACCAAATTACTAACACAAAAACATGCAAAACCTAGTTTAAAAATATATATACAAAACAAAATATTCTTTAATATTATATTTACAAGATTATAAAGGATAATCTGAACCTATGTATAATGGAAAATTTTGAAATACCAAAAACATCTGAATACACTAAAATATAAATCTCGTCCTAATTTTAAAGAAAGTTATTATTTTGAATCTATGTAGATATGTAGGTTTAAATCTAAGCATATGCTTTTATTTATTTTTTCATATGCTACATTAAAAGATAATACTACTCACCCAAGTCAACCATGAATAAATTACCTTAATGTGCATTTCTTAGACAGATTATTTCTTAATGGCTATATTTATCATATACGCACGTAACATTTATCCAACCAGCTTATTACAAAAGGTATTTAGCACGAGCAATCATAACTATTAGTATAGAAATATATAAAATACATCGAAATAAAATGAATTATATGACAATATTCTAAATATTACGTATTTTTGTTTCATATTTACACTTAATATTTACTCAATAATACTTTTACATATTTATACTCAGCGTAAGATGAGAGTTATGTTAGAATTGTTGAAAAACAATTTGAGGCGGTATATCTTTATAAAAACTATCGGTTTACATAACTCTTCAATAATTATACGATATAATTTTACTTTTGTACAAAAATTCGCACTTATAATGATTCTTAGGCAGTCTATTGAGTTATTTACAATATTAAATAATATAGGTATATGGTATGATATTTATTAAAGTTATTAAACTGGATTGCAAATTCTGACTCATAGACAATACAAAAATATAATTTTTCAGCAGCTTAAATTGACGATTTTCTAACAATATATTGCAGCATTAGCATTAAATTAATTTAGCATCCTCTATTCTGAACGAAACTTTTAAAACTTGCATATATATACATATAGAATAAATATCTGTAAGTCAAAAGAAATCTTTTAACTCAAGTTTACCCAAATGGAGAATGAATGCTCACACTTGCTTTAACAACCAAGAAAAAGGGCCGGGGTGAAATAAAGTACCCCATTTTATTCTATGTTCTCACACAAGATGATACATATTTGATTATATAAGTTCTAAATTGTATATGTATATTACACTGTTCCTTTTGTATATCTTACTTATAGGATATACACATATATTGAATTAACATATAACTTACTCTTGGTAAGTGATTTATCGGCATCGTGACTCTCATTTTTTCTTGGCATTGTCAATCATATTACGCAATCAATCTAAATTCTATGTACATAGCCCACTTTTACTTGCTGATCCATGGTTTTACTGTAATTAGAAAGAAGTGGTCTGAAAGCTTGTGCCTATAATCGCTTTTATCTAATGTAAGCTTTTGTTATTTATTCCTAATTGTATTTTGATCATTTACGTCTCAGTTTAACATATGTATATTAGATAAATAGATTTAAATATCACATAATAAAAACTAAAGTATAATTTTTCCTCAATTGATGCTAAATATGTTAACCGTAAATTAAACCACTTAACATATTACAAAGATCAAAATAATATGCTCATATAGAAATTTAAAATATGGTGTAGTAATACCTTATAATAAAGATTATCATCTGAAGGATTTTTTTATAAGATAAAAAAGTAATTTTTATGACACAGAAAGAGTTTTCAAAATTATATAATTTTAAATTAATAACTTCTAAGAAAAATTAATCATGTAATTTTAAATAGAAATTAAAAATAATGTATCGTTTATTGTCATGTTTATACAAAACATATTTTCGCTTAATGAAATTAAATATATTATCCACACAATGTTATTTACAACGTGTGGATATAAGATTAATAAATGTTGAAACTTTGTATATTATTACTGTGACAAAAGCATTATCGATATCTTCTTGAACTATTCCTTTTATTCATTCACAAACTATTCTTTAAATGGTTTTTGGCCTAATTGTACATAATATATGTATACATATGATTTATGTGTAATGTGTTCAGTGGTATAAATTTGACTTGATACCGCGTGCGTATATGATAAAACAGTAATTGTTTTTTAGCATTAGTTTGCAAAAGCATTGATTTTTTTCATTTTTCTTATATTTGTTTTTGCAGGGTATGGCGGCCAAGAAGGTCCAGTATGGTTTACCTGGTAAATCTCTAAGAATTGCCACTCAAAACGAGGTATACGTGGTAAAGCTGAGAGAA
>JAYRBW010061627.1:0-10270 GCA_036023295.1 Invenusta paracnida | reverse complement strand
GTAAAATATTTTAACAGGTTTTTACCCGTATTTTTACGGGAAATAGCCTGTATAAAAACGTTAAATTATTTACAGTGCGCGGTTCACATCCAGTGAATTTAAAATACAATGGCTTAAAGTTATTTTTTGACGAATTATTGTGGTCACGCCAGAGAATCTCGTAGCTCGTAATAAAAGTAGGTACCATTAATCCTTTATTTGCACCTTCTCAAGGGCTCCTTTTGAAAAAGTGGTACCAGATGTACCAGACCCCCACGGCCCTGTATATTATTTATTGAAAAATGTGTTAATATAACACATTATTGAAGCTCTTACATAATTCTTTCAGATGTACCACATCGGCTGTTTAGTAGTATTTAAATATCAGTGAACTATTTCACAGTATAAAGAATACATAGTTGAAGAATATATAACAAAACTAAAAGAAATTATTGTTTACTTTCATTAAAGCTTATTTCTTCAAACTATTGACTTCTTAAAGAACAAAAAAAATGACAGAACAAAAGAATTACAAAATGATTCATTTTACTTTCTGTAAATGATATATTAATTTAGTATCAGTCTATATATTTTATACATTTATACATTTTTTAAAATACATATTATCAAAACATGTTCTGTTTGTTTGAATAATAAAATTAAGTTATCATTTAGGTAAAATATTATTGTATGTACTAATGCATTGTTAAAAGAAACGCCCAGCTGCTTCTATTTTTGGAGCAGTTACTTTCCAAAATTTCCGAAAGGCTTAAAGAGAAGATTAAATGTATCTTAATTGATGAAATAACACTTCTGGGAATTAAATGGAGATATAACGGAAATGTGGGAAGTGTGGAAACTAATGGTAGAATATTACTTAAACTTTCTAAAATAGTATCAGAATACGTCATTTCTTTTTCTATATAGTAACATTTTGGCTAAAAATAAATCAAATTTAAAAGTTGAGCTAATTAAGTAAGCGTCAGCGTTGAATTATAAATATTTTTCTTCAGTTTAGAAATATAACATTTATGTCTACAAAGTGCTTCTTCGGGGTTCGTTTTCATGATTATGCCTGTTTATACAGATACGCATATTTAATAGTAATATTGACTTTATCTATCCGATATTAATCCGATAAATATTATTAAACGTATAAAGAGCAATGAATAATAAATAAACTTATTCACTTATACTTAAACTTGTTAACATTAAATACACTTTCGTTTTGGAAACTAATTCACATGTAATATACATTTTCTAAATATGTATTTGATCAAAGACATATTGAAATAAAAACACAATTATTTCCAATTTTCATAAAGCGCATATTAAAATCGTGAATTTGTGTATATTTATTGAGAATGTAATTTTGATATCAACGATTACTAAAACCTGTCATTTTAATATCGAGCGTGTCTGAAGAGTAATTAAATAATAATTCCTTAATGACAATGTATTTTTCACGGTGCAATTTTCTTTAAAAATATAACAAATATATCAAGAATTAAAAATGTTAAATATAAGTATATTAATATATATGTATACTAAATGTAAAAGAAAAAAGACGGTAGCATATTGGTTAGTATAATTATTAATGAATAATTATCAATTGATTATTTTTACTACCTATGCATACTACTTGCAGTATTGGAGGAGTTGACGACACACTGTTTGGACCTTGCTGGATAACACCAGCAGCCCACACCCCTTGTAATGTTTGGACCTTGCCGGATAACACCAGCAGCCCACACCCCTCGTAATGTTTGGACCTTGCCGGATAAAAACAGCAGCACACACCTCTCGTAATGTTTGGACCTTGCCGGATAACACCAGCAGCCCACACCCCTCGTAATGTTTGGACCTTGCTGGATAACACCAGCAGCCCACACCCCTCGTAATGTTACGAAGTACAATAGCAGCATGTAATCAATTTATTGAAAATGAGGCTTAGAAATCCACATACTATACTACTCCATATTAAGTTGTAGTTGATAAACAAAATACACAACTGGACTCGTGGTTATCTTTTGAACTGAATTATCCACTAAGTATTTTTTGCAATTTTTCTTTATTTTATTAATTGTCTGAGCCAAACTGCGGTACCAACTTCTATAACTAACTACGAGTCCAGTTGTTTAGTTTGTTTATGGTCTACAACTTAGTCTTTATGCAGTATGTGCAAATGTGAAATTTTCCGTTTCATTTGCAATAACTCGGTTGCATGTAGATATTGATTTTTGCAACAGTATGAGAGCAAGGTATGACCTAGCAAGGTCAAAACAGGACTGTCCAGCTCTTCCCGTTCCGCTAGTAATATGCGTTAGTAGTAAAAAACCCCACGATTTATTATTGTTATATTAAAATATAATTTTACTATTATCTAGCAAAACAAGATTAAATAATTCACATTATTTATAGATAGTGTGGTGAAATTGAGTAATGCTAGGCATTTTTATTTGATAAAGTAATTTACAAGCAAGTATAAGACAATCATTCAATACCCAGCATAACTTTTAACGCTCGTGAAGAAAATCTCAAAATATTGACCGCCAATGTTCGTGCAACTTATTCATTATATAACTTGATGTTTCATAGTGCGTGCAAATACACTGTAATATAATTTGTTTGTATGCCACTTGTATCTGTCCAGCTGAAAATATGTGTGTGTTTATAACCTAATATTCGTTCAGAATCTTTCATATGAACTTTAGAGAGCTTGCGTTAGTTTAGAATATTGCTATTTACGTGGCGGTTTGAGCGGTTTCGTGTCTGTAACCTCCAAGTATGTGTGGGAAAAGCATAAAGTAGTATTTGACCATGGTTAATAAGTGTTGATGTAACTCGATTTAATTATTTTGTACTTTTGTTGCGTTATATATTGCAGGGGAAGACGTCAAGAGATGAATGAAAGAATAAATCAGAAATTCGATTCAACATCACGAAAATGGATAAAATCAGCAGGCTAAATTAAGCAAAGAAATTTTTATGCAAAGACCAAATTTGTGAGATTGCTTTCTAAAGCGCAATATCTAGTCATACTATAGTTTGCAAACTTCTATATTATTTATAGACAAATGTTAATTATGTACCTGTCTATGTAATAATTCTATTAAATTATTTTTGGAAAAATTAAGTTTTATATGTACCTATATGTCTTTGTTTTATATTTTATATTTTATCATTGATAATATAAATTTTATATATACATAGATATAGTTATCTTAAATTCTATTAAATACAATGTGTTTGTATTCTATTTATGCGAATATATGACAAAGTTAATAAATATAAACGTTATCGTGAATGTTAACATTTAGCACGTAAAACAAATGTTTAATATTATTAATTAAGATTTTTTATGTTGTTGTACTTCTTGTAATATGTATTTAATATTTCCGTTCAAACATGAATTAAAATACCTATAAATAAATAATTTAATTTTCACAGCTATTTGTATCAAAATTAGATATCATTTACTCGCATCTATCGTTGCAGCCACAATATTAAAGAGTATAGTCAGTTCACGTCAAACACTATACTAGCTTTATGTAGCAGATACTATCTCCGTGGGATTGCTGCTTCCTGGGATCGATCTTTCTTTCAACTCTTGATAAAAGTGTGTACCCATTGATTGTAGGGAGTTAGTGTTACAATAGTGAGGGTGGTCTATTGAAGTACCACGATGTAGAATTAATTGATTTTCATCATCTTTCTCACTTCCACGGTCTTCGATCTCAGGCAATTGATGTGGCATTGGAGGATGACAATTCTGAGGTTTGGATTGATTTCAATGTCGCCATCTTGAATGATCAAGAGACGTGGTTGGATGGTTTATCAAGACCCCTTTTAAAAAACCCGACTTCCTCATCCCTTGCGCGGATGTTTTGAAGGCTGTTTGTTCTGTCATTTAGTGACGGAATATCCACACCCGCACTTTGGAAGGTTTATCCGTTCTCACCTCTCTTCTAACCGTTTCTACAACTTCGTTAGGTGTCCACTTGTTAATCGTCTTTGTCCACGCAATTTAGGCTCTTTACTGTCTTTCACACCTTCTACACATCCTTACTATCCTCAATATCTTGCACAGAATTCCTTCTTCTCTTAGATATTCTCCGTTAGCTCTTCAGCCATCTCCCTCCAATGTTTCACGTTTTCTGCTACGTAATTTCTCGTTATATCTATCTTTCTTCAGTTCAGTCAGTTTATCGTTCTAATAAAGATGATTAAACTTGGGCCTTTTTCATAGGTGTTTCCTCCTCCTCTTCCTTCTTCCCACGTTCTTCGGTTGACGCTAAAGTCCGACCATAATAATCTAGTGTCGGAGGTCAGAGTGCAGGCTAATAAAGCTTTTAAGTGTTTAAAGTTTGCGTTCTTATTATGGTTTTTAAAGCTCTTTGAGGTTTGACTTGGTCGATATTGGTACTGTTGTCGAGGAAGAAGTTCAAGCGTTTGTTTGTTAGAATGAAGCACTCGAAGAGGGCGTGTTGCATTGTGTCATCTACCAAACTGCATCCCATGCATGTTGGGGATGTAGTCTTCTTAATTTTGTGTGTACACTCTGAATAGAGTGAAATGTCCCTATAGTTATTTAATTGACTCAGTCGATCTTTTAAGGAAGTTTCATAACTGGCCATGTTGCACCAACCCAAGTTAAATTATGTGTACACCTTGTGATTAGGAGGTTAGTTCTTAAATAACTTTGAATATATATATATATTCTTTTATTGAGTAGAGATTGAAAACTCTGACGTCATCGTGGCATACTTTAGTGTTATATAATCTTAATATGACCAAATTCATTGATATATATCAGACATAATGTAGTAAGTTAAAACATCTTCGTATATCAAAATGTCATACACAAATACATGGCGCTACCTGTCAACGACCGTTTAAAAACAAGATATTGGAAAATTTCCAAAATGTATAATTTCATGAAAATGCGTTTAAAATTTTCGTCAATTTAAAAAAATGTTTGACTTATTTTTTAGTTTTACATTAAAAAAATTACACATTAGTTGAATGTCCTCAGGTTTCATTTGATGTAAGTTTTACTTTAATATTCAGCCCGACCGATTTATTTTGGATTAAAGTTTATCGGCTAAATGTTATCAAACCTTTTTAGCATTTTTTCGGTGTCATTTAAACTAAATAATTAGATAATAGTTTCTTTCTTTTAAGCTACATATTTTTATGCATATTATTTTAATATTTATAATTCAGTTGTTTTTCTTTTGATACTAGTAAAAGTTGGAATGAAGTTATTTTTATCATTAATCAAAATAAAAAATTCATCTTATGAAATGTTATTCTCTGAAATCTAATTTATTAAAATAAATATATTGGTTCAATGCTAAACGTCACATAATTTGAATTACATGGTTTTGCTTTTTCTTTTGTTAAGATTTTATAATTTGTGCACGAATTACATGAAACTTGTTGTGTTATGCAATAGGATTACATGCCAGGATTATAGATTCTAAATAATTTAACTGTTTTGTTTGAACTAGTTGGTTGCCTGAATGGAATATTGTTTGTTGCCTAGATTGAAATACAATTTCTCGAATAGTTATTATTTTTTCATAAGATAGCTGGCTATTTGGGTATTTTTCATCTTTCAGTGAACAGATTATAGCTTTTCATTTGCGTGATAAGGATTTTAATCTATACTTTTTAATAATCGAAGTTGAAAAATGTTATTAGAGATGTTTTGAAATAATCTTATAAGAAGATTCAGTAAAGAATAATATAAATGCTGAAAACATTATACTTCGCTATTTATTCTCTCCTAAAGCTACTGGTGAACTTTATATTTTATAATGCAGTTTAATGATGCTTGTTGAGTTCATTTGGCTTCGACCACAACAATGAGCTCTGCTCAATTTTGTGGTTGGTGATGAATAATTTACATTTTGAGAATGCCTCATACAGCCTTGTCTGGGAATGTCAAATTGGGGCTATATGGTATCCATGGCATAGATCTATGCTTCCCAATCCACCTGTTTAGAAAATGATGATTTTCTACTCTGTTCTACTTATCATCCGGTGACAAATACTGAACAGTAATTGGGTGAAATGGTTTGTAATGAAGATTCTTCTTCAAAATATTATGCAGGGTTAACTTAAATTTAATAGTGTACGGCTACGAACAACTTTTGATGGTGATCGTTCAACAAATTGTATCACTTCGAACAACAACTCCTTTGGACGACCATGGATTGTTTTCTCAGTACCTAATTGTTTCGGTTCTAAAATGCTTTACATCCCATTCTTCATTATTTTATCCTATCTCCCCAAGGGGGATCACCATTAATCTTTCTGAAAACTTAGTACAAATCAATTGCATGTCATATTTGGTATGGTATAGGCATCATAAGAACAACCGTCTTAGCATCTTTTTCAATTTTTCAGGATAGCCAAAAAATTATGGTCGTCAGGGCAATTTTTATGCAGCAGTTTTTTTGTTTTGTTGATTATTGTTACTATAATTGTCATTTATAATTTGTATAAATTTCATGCATGTATTTTTATTAGAAATTATCTTAAAATTCAATACTTCAACTTAAGTGTAATGCTAGAATATTTATAAATTTTACATTCAACTGACAAAATTTTCCATGTTCATAAATATTTATTTATACTTTATACTTTTTCGTAATATTAATTGTTTAACCCCCTACTACCCGGGATATTTGATGCACTCAGAAACCGGGGTGGGGGTGGGTGGCAATTCGGCCTCCCCTATATAATTCTCCCTCCTGTTTAGATAACGCTTTGAAATGTGTTATGTTGATGAACCAAAGTGTTTTAGACTTGCTCCCGTTAAAAATAGTAATAATGTGAAATAAAACACTTTTGTGGGAGGAGAAAATAACATAAAAAAATTATTTTATTTGTATGAATTGCTTTTATTTTTGTATTCATTTTATCTACTGTATATTACAATTGATATCTCTTATTTATAAATTTATAAATAAACAATTTTTTTTAATTTCGGTATTTCAAAACTCATTTTCCAAAAATAAAAATATTCTAAAGAAATTAAAAAAATGGTCTTAATTTTGCAGAACTTAATAATAGGAAAAGTCCTTGAACCTCATGTTGCTAGGTCTTATATAAAAAAACGCCAGTAAAAACAAAAGAGGGGTCTGATTCGGCCCCCCCCCTCTGGGTAGGATAGTGTTAAAATACCTATTTATGATAATTCTAATTATTTAAAATATATGTTTGATTTATCTGTGATAAATTGTGACTACATTTTTGATTTTTTATGTTAATCTCTGTATTCACTAAATTGCATAATGTTATATATTATTTTGCTGTTCTACAATAGCCGAGACAGACTAATCAATTCAGAATACATTATTGAATTATCAGTATAACATATTTTTTATCGATTTCTGTAAAAGATATTTTAAAAATTATACTTTTTATTTATACTAATAAATGTTTCGATTTAAAAAAAATTAAAATATTTTAGTTCAATTTTTATTGTCAATTTTCTCGATTTTTTATTGATGCTATAGTTTTATAAAATTTAGATGAGCATAGCTTCATACAATTTTCACATTCCATAAAAACCAAACATAACCAAACCGAACATAACTTATATATCTAAAATATATTATTATAAAAGGTAATCGAAACCAAATGAAAACCAATTTTCTATAGAATACGAATATGCAACTAAATTTTTTGGAGAAGTTATAAGACTAGTGTTCTTATGGTACCGTGCCATTTCCCTATGTTACTTTCATGCCACCATTTAGCAACTGAAAATGTTTAGTTTCAATGGTATATGGACATTGATCCCTTTGATCAGCATTTTCTTGCATTTTAGAAAATGAATACCAACTAATTTCACTACAAACTGACAGAAAATTTGAGCGTAGTCTAGAAAGAATCAACATACAATTTACATTTAATCTATTTAAATTTTGATAACCAAACTATTTAAATTTCGATCAATATTAAATTCGTTTAGTGTTATTTCACTGGTTGGCATCCCCTTTCGTGGATGCACTATATATATACATATATATGGACCATCTTAAGGGGCGATGATCCAATTAGCATGTATGCTTCTCAGTCCAGAGATTGTAGGTTCAAATCAACTATAGAAAGTATACTTACCACTGGGTTTAGCTGGTATTGCATCTAACCAGAGATTTATTTTATTAGCTACCCCTAACCCATGTCTCTGCGTCTAACACATTCGTGTCTGTAATTATTATTAATGTATATACATTATTATGCATGGACATACATGTATATGCTGTGCATACATTGCCATATAACATTAAACACCTGCATGAAGAATTGTTTCATAGATACCATATTAATTTATTATATTAAAAGCGTGTACAATTAATTTTATTAATAGATTATTATAGATGTGCGTACAAGCAAAACTTTATAGATACTGCACATACTGGCTGATAACTATACAAGAAATTACTATATACCTGCACTAGGGACGCTATGTAGGCACGTGAATTCAATTACTTACTTGTTATCTTCTGCTAGGTACACCTTGCCAACATAGAAAGCTTACTTTTGACACTTACATTTTAAATAAATACACGTAAAATATATAAAATATACGTAATCCTGAAATAATAAATTAATCGTGTCATTTCTTAAATATGCTTTTGATTGACCGTCTCAATATAATTGTTATGATTTGGTATTAAGTAAAATAGTATCTATCCTAAGATTAAACTAAATAGCTCAATTATTTAGAGATTTTTCAATAATGGTTGATCAAATTGACGTTACATTAAAGAAATGTGGTTTCAAAGGTCCTGTTTTTTTGTTACATCATCGATAGAGCATGCGGATAAAGCCATTCGGAGGAATGCCAGTCATGAGATAAAAATGACGTGTGGTATTGAATGCTCTCAATATGTGTGGTAATTAGTTTAACATATATGAATGTTTACTTTTTAATATTATTTATTCATTGACGTATAGCTATTAATACTTATAAGCATAGAGTAATTAAATATTGAGTTTTGACTCATATATGGATTTCACATGTCTCGCATTGTCAAATTTTGTCGATAGAAAATTGTTGTACGAGCAAATTGTAAAGCAGCAAAAGTTTGCATAAATTGGTAAGAAATAAGTAGTAATATTTTTATAATTTTTAGATTAATTATCGAGACTTATTCAATTTTTATATGTCACACGAATCTATAAAATATACTTAACAACATTTGTATCTAACATTTTTATAACACATTTACTATTTAAGAGATAATGTATTTAATGTATTATTTTACAAAATCTTTTGGGTATAAGAAAATAGTAGTGTCAAACTATTATCAATAATCAAGAAGAGTCGCCACACTATCTATCAATACTCTATGATTGTTAGCATACAAAATGTAATATAACAATCTGTTTGTAGAAAAAAATAACTACATATTCAACCTAATTAAATGAATTAGAACAATTTCAATTAATTTAGTAAAATACATAATATTATTACTTTTTTCGAAGCTATGTTAACTTTATAATTAAACAGATATTAAATATTATGTTAAATATTTACTATATTTTTTAAAGTTGTATTTGATTTTTGTTTATATGTATTGTTTTACAACTAATTTATATATTTAATTTCGTAACATAATGCATTTTTTAAGATAAATTAAATTGGTTTTGTAACTATTTATTTATAACTCATTATTTATTTATTTATTCATTTTTCAAGATAGCAAGTTTAAAAAAAGAAGTTAATTATTTTTAAAACAAATAAATATATAAGCAAGTAACTGTAAATGTCTTCTGTAGAGTATAATTAGAGTTAACATTGAAATATTTAATATAAGATATGCATATATGTACCTTCATTTCACTTATACATGGAGGGTATGTTCCTATACAGTCAATAAAATACAATAGTAAATCTAGAAATTCCCAATGGAATTCCTGTTTTGCCAACGTACGTCATGCAACTGCTAGGGAAAACTAACATTTAAACTACAATTGAAATTGGAAGAAATTTAGAATTGTCTTAAATTTGTCTGAACGATTATGGTTATAATAATACACGATCAATTAATTATCTAGGAATATATTCATAATATATTATTTTGTTTATTTATTCGCTCTCGATTTAATAAATTAAATGATGGCTAGAAAATAATCTATATAGAATTTTTGATTGCCTCTCATCCTCTGTATTTGTTTATATGCAACAAACAAATAAACAAACAAACAAACAAACAAACAAACAAACAAACAAACAAACAAACAAACAAACAAACAAACAAACAAACAA
>JAYRBW010061626.1:0-10270 GCA_036023295.1 Invenusta paracnida | reverse complement strand
TCATCAGAATTTTTGTTTTGAAATTTCAACACCCATGTGACGCTAAAAAAGCCCTTTTTAGAAAAATGCCCATATGTCTTACAATACATTAACTCGATAATTGAATTCCATATTTTTAGGACATTTTAAATACATGTCTTGTATAGTTTCAAAATAACAATAGTGCTACACGGAATTTAGCTAACGAAAGTATTTTACTAACATCGATTTTTTCTTTTAATGAAATGTGTTTGTACATAGTAACCTGGTTTCTATATATTCTACTGTTAATTGCACTATTTTGGCGCAATGTAATATTCCAATATTTTACTTTTTTATTGCACTTGTGTAATCTGATCCGATTTAAAAAAAATCAACTTCGCTTTCACTTGACTCTCTGTTTGGGAATTTTGCTATTTATTGTTTTGTATACACCGTATAGATTACTTGAGTTTGCATTCATGCAGGGTATTATTATTGAGTATAGTCGTATTGTACATATATATTTTATTAATACACATTAAAACGGTAATTAATGCTTCTATATAATAACTTCTTTACTATACGATTTTAGTATTTAACTTGAAATCTAACAATATAATATTAAGTACCTGTATACCTATCATTATAAACACACCTAATCACATTGTATTAATTAGCAAATTAATGTAGGTATATATATTGCTTGCTAAGTGAATAAAACATATATAAATCAATCGTATATTATATTTAAAATAAAAATTTAATGCAAGCTTTGGAAAGGTTTAATATTGTACGTTATTAATATGTATAATATAATGTCTAATTTTCGCATAACTCGAATACAACTCCCGATATTTAGTTACACATCGTTTAAATTGCAACATCTATTTTAATTATACAAGGTACACATGTGTGTCTTTGTGATCCTCAAAATGTGTTAATGTGTTACCCATTCATGCACTAATATATAACTACTTCCTGGATTCTTGTAATAAGCTAGACTAAGAATCCGTAATATTATGCGTGTATTATGTATTTAATTATATACATGTGTAGGATACCCACGCCTAAAGATATAATCTTCATGAGTTGAGAATATTATAATAAATAGGTACTTAACTATGCATTTTTCATACCGATACCTACTTTAAAAGGCTAATTACATGTCGGTAAGTATTCGCTTTTATAAAACTAACTAAATGAAATTGTAGACATTGCAACATGTATAATTCAAGCTGCCTTCTCATTGGCTGAGAAGTATGAAACTAGGTTATCCAATCAGCTTCGTAAATATCGGCATAGTACTGGAGGAGAAGTTCTTGCTGTATAAATAAAACCAACTGCGCCGATAACCGCAATTTTCAAAAGTTCATTCGAGACGTCAAGCTCAACTAACAGAGGACATTATGCAAGTCGATGTCAACGAAACCAACAATTTTGCCATCAACCTCGGCGACGAGAACATGTGCCATGGTTGCGAGAAGATTAACAGCTCGCTAATCTACGCATTTCCCATCTACACCATCTCCCTGCTCTCGATTGTGGGGAACACGTTGGTGATAGCCGTGATCTGGCGGACGGTAGCCCTGCACAACAACCAGGGCCTCTACATGGTGAGTCTGGCGCTCTCGGATCTCGGATCCGCCATCATCTTCGCCACATTTAGCGGCCGATTCGCCCTCATGGGTCATGGACCCACCTCGGGCCTGGAGCTCGACATTGGCGCGGGTCTCGCATACATGTGCCTGACAGCCTCGCTCTTCAACATCATCGCAATTGCCCTCGACAAGCTAGCCCAGATTGAGTTCCCCTACCGCTATGAGCGATCCTGGACGGCCCGAAAGTGCGCCTTCCTCATCGCGAGCTACTGGATCCTTCTGGCCGCACTCTCCTTCCTGCCAACGCGCTACGTTCCCATCGATCGGTACTACTACAAGTTCAACTCGGACACCTTCACCTTCGTGACCGTTCACGACACCCCTGTCAGTGCCCTCATTGTCGTCCGAATGAGCCTCTTTGCCATTCTCGTGATCATTCTGTCCCTCGGCTATGGTCGCCTCTACTGCATCGCTCGACGTCATCGCTCACGAGAATGTCGAAAGTCCGACAGCGGCTTGAGCAGCACCACCAGCGGGACCTCAAGGCCCCTGGTCACCCGAGGGACGTTAACAATCGGGCTGGTTTTGATGGCCTTTCTCCTGGCCTGGCTTCCCTTCTTCACGGTTCAGATAGTTCTCGCAAAGTCCAACAATTTGCGCGCATTTTGGCCCAAGAATGTCTCCTTTTCCCTCATCTGGTTCGCCATGCTCCATACCTGCTCCAACTTTATCATCTATGGAGGCACGTATCGACCGTTTCGCCGAGGTCTCAAGCACTTCTTGCACATTCGTCGGTCAGTTCGACACGATGGCAATTTCACGACCAACAATGTAGAACTTTTGAAGCACACTGCTTAACACCTTCAGCTTGACAGTAATGACATTTGACAAGATACAATCGTGTTGGTTTGTGTGTCCAGCGTGTTTCGCGCAATATTTTTTTAAAATTTAGTAATTTCCTATTTTCTTGTACGTATATTAAACTATTTAGACGACTAAATTGTAAATATTCAATTAAAGATAAGTTACTGTAGACTTGTGCAATATTTGCGATATAGAACTCCAATGGATTTCTCATATCTTTATAGCATATCTATGTATGTAAACTATGTCTTCATATCTTTATTTCCAGTGTGTTAATAATCCCTTTCAGTTCAAAATCACGCAATCATTCATTCTAAGCCAACTATATCTATAATATACCCGTACAATACCAGATAAGGACAAAAATAGTATTTTTTAAATTTCGGTTTTCTGTGAATAGATTCGTTATATTTATTTTCTTATAATACATTGTTGTAAGTCATTAATGTACATTATTGAAGTACTGCATATTTAACTTCATTGTTGTAATTAAATTGTATTTTGTAATCGTTTGAAGTATTAAATGGATGTATGTTATATTACAATGTAAGTGTTTGTACAAATGCACAGTTATAGATTTGAATTGACTTTGTACATATCACATTAACGAAACTAAAAATGCACTGATTTTTTCTAAACTACAAAAAAAGTCCTCTCAAGTCTCTCTTTTGAACTATAAGATGTAATTTGACAAAGGGAATGTTAAAAAGAAAATCAAAAAGCTTGCTAACAAACCTGACTGCACACCAAACTTTTCAATTTACAAAAACGAGCAAATTTTGAACATTCAAATATTCAAATAGTTTCTTGTACAATCTTCGTAAATACAATAAACAATACTGTAAACGCTGTAATAAATTGTATTTTTAGTCGAATTACTACATCAATAAACTATTTTAATACTGAATATTCAGTGCACTCGATGCACATCAAATATTTAGAGTGTATACTCGCTTATAACGCGTATGACTTAAAATTAAATGAAGATTGAAACATAATATGTAGATTAAGATGCGTTCATCGTTAAGTTTGTTAGTGGTAACTTCACACGCCTAATCTATGAAATAGATGCGACAATAATTGGAATTTTAATGTTTAATTGTGTTAAAGGGAATAGTATAAGTTGCATTTTTTCTTTCATTTTGTGTATAATCATAAATTAATAAATGAAACTTAAATAAACGAATACATGTTTATTTATTGATTAATAATTAATATAACAACATAACAAGGGGTAAAGTAATGTTGTTAATAATTTAAATCCTGATATAACAGGAGATCAACTATAAAAGAACAAACTTGATGTAAAAGACCATTTAAATATCCAACATAAAACAAAAGAGCAGATTGTAACATTGCTAATAAAGAGACTCCGAACTCGATCATGGAATAGTAGCTCCAAAAAGTAACTATTAAGAGGGTGGTATTCATAAGATAAGTGCAGAATAAATAGTAATATGGTAAATAATATCTCGATCTAAAAAGAGCCACGTAATTAATCTCGTATGGAATGGCAAGTTTGGATATCAAACGAATGGAAGGTTATACTCGCAGGCTATTAATAGGCCATCTAGTTTGACAGGAAGAGTGTACAACAGACAAAGAAGAAGAGAATAGAGTAGACCACGTAAGGAGGAGAGTAGAGTGTTATAGGGGAGCACTATCATAAGTGCAAGCTTATTAAACTGGAACATTAAATTGAGCGAAAGATAAATAGAGTAAATTCATAAAGCGAATTCATCTGATGTTTTAATTGAGCGAACTTTAAACTGAATGAAAAATGAACAATATTTAAATGATATTTTTGCTTAATCTAATGTTTGCCAGATTTAAACGTTCCACAGTTTACATTTTTACATTAAATGTTTTCTCTTAGTTTAATGTTCGCTCAATTTCAATGATTAGCCAATTGTAATGTTCCTAAATTGTTATTTCCCAGTTTATAGTTCGCTCAATTCAATAATTGACCAATTGTAATATTCCTAAATTGTTCTTTCCCAGTTTATAGTTCGCTCAATTCAATAATTGACCAATTGTAATGTTCCTAAATTGTTCTTTCCCAGTTTATAGTTCGCTCAATTCAATGATTGACCAATTGTAATGTTCCTAAATTGTTATTTCCCAGTTTATAGTTCGCTCAATTCAATAATTGACCAATTGTAATGTTCCTTCCCAGTTTAATGTTCGCTCAATTCAATAATTGACCAATCGTAATGTTCCTAAATTGTTATTTCCTAGTTTAATGTTCGCTCAATTCAATAATTGACCAATTGTAATGTTCCTAAATTGTTCTTTCCCAGTTTATAATTCGCTCAATTCAATGATTGACCAATTGTAATGTTCCTAAATTGTTCCTTCCCAGTTTATAATTCGCTCAATTCAATGATTGACCAATTGTAATGTTCCGAAATTGTTATTTCCCAGTTTAATGTTCGCTTAATTTAAAATTCTAAAATTCAATCATTTTTGAATAAATTAATTAAAATTCAGAAAAGACATTTTAATCTTTTCTGCAGGAAAACATATTTTTGTTCTACTTTGCCGATAATTACATGAAATTAATGAGTGTACCTAAATAAGATTCTCGCTGAATTGGAAAGAAAATATGTTTTTTATTTATAACGTATGTTTTGTTCATTTTTTTTAAAGGGGTGCATTTTTAGCCTTCTTTACTACTCCTTTGAGTACATAATTTATAGAAATCAACGTGTTTTGCTTAATATTAAATAACAATTGCTGTTTTTTTAGTTTTCATATTTTCCTAGTCATTGCTTAACTCATAAAAGCATGATATTAATTTTTTTTATAAATTATATATTGGTAATCGTTTTTCTTTGCTATTTCCAAGATATATATATATTTTAGATATATACTAAAAGAAAAAGGGAAATTCATACTACACAAGGAAATATTCCCCTTTTTCTTCATATGTATATATTGTTGGCTTATCAATTGATTAGTTAAAGCAAATTCCGACCAATTGATTAAGATTAATATATATCCTATAGCAAATGGATATCACAATCTTCCATTTTTTAACTTTAATAATTAATAATATTTTGCTTTTGTTTCTAATAATTAGTTTAAATTTGGGTTCGACAAATAACTAATAATAACTAAGAAATTAATAAGATCGATTAATAACATTTGATATCCAACCGCTGTTTGAGGAAGACATTGTCGGAGTTCCAAAAATTCATAAAATCCATTAATAATATTTGATATCCAACCGCTGTTTGAGGAAGACATTGTCGGAGTTCCAAAAATTCATAAAATCCTCAAAAGAGTTTTTAAAAGGTGAACGTGACAGTTTAGCAAGGAAGGCAGCAGGTTCCGTCAGATCAAGAACGAGCGGCAGTGGTGCCAATGTGCAAAGACTTCGGGAAATATTGAAGAGGATAATATGCTATCACGAACAGGTATTTCTGAAGAAACTGTAATTCTCGAAGATTCCTAAAAAAAAGAAGTGGGTGAGTTGTCTCTGAACCTCTTACCAATTAACCAAAGTCAACAGGGAGACCGCATCGCATGTACTCAAAAGATGTTGACTGTTTTAGACCGTCGTAGAAGAATCCCGGAGAAGGGGCTTATAATTAATCAATGACATGGGGTATACTATACAAATGACTTCTCCAGAGAATGTAACAGAGCGTGTGGCTCGATTGCACTGAAGACAGACTGGCCCAACCTAAACGAATATTCTCTGCACAATGGTCCTGATAATTGTTGCATCAATTTCCTCTGCAACCTTTAGCTGCGTTAAATATGAGTAAAGATGGCTGGCTGTCAGATGCTACATGATGGTGAGATCCCATGCCAGAAGGGCTGTCATATGTACATGATGGTGGGATCCCATGCCAGAAGAGCTGTCACATGCTACATGATGGAGGGATCCCATGCCAGAAGGGCTGTCACATGCTACATGATGGTGGGATCCCATGACAGAAGGGCTGTCACATGCTACATGATGGTGGGATCCCATGCCAGAAGGGCTGTCACATGCTACATGATGGTGGGATTCCATGACAGAATGGCTGTCTGGGACTAGCTTGAAGTAGAGAACGACAACCTTCTGAAGTAACAGCTGCCTGTTCACCTGATTTTCATCTGATGAATAGTAGATTATCTCGAAATTAAAAGGACTTCCGTCGTCAGAAAGATTTTGATGACTCATATTCAGGTTAACATGACATTACTGGTCCGCAAAAATCCTTTCGATTAGGAACTTGCATTGTTCAGAATTTATTTTACTGGTTGTTACCAATGGAGAAGTGAATTATATTGTCTAATTTTAATATTAAAACTTTCATGAAATAATCATTATTTAAACCAAGTTTATAAATATATCGTTAGTACCTATATATATCGTTAGTACCTACTTGCAAAAAAACGAGCTTATGTTGGCAACCCCTATTTTCAGAATCCTTTTTAGTAACCTTTTCTAAAGTTGAACTTTAATTAAAACTCTTATGAAAATATTTCACACTCATTTACCACAGTTTCCTCATTTTCTTAAATACCAACCCGTTTATGTGGTTTAAAGCTTAAATATAACTTATACGATGCATATGTGCAGTAAAGGAAAGTTTTTAATTTAACTTTCACATTAATCATCCATATCCAGTGACAGATTGAAGAGCATAATTGTTTCATTTCTTGCCTTAAATAAGTAATCAAGATTAGTAAGAATGCACGCGACATAGCCAGCACGAAAGATAGCCAATCTAAATTAGAGACCTCTTCTGGCGTGAATAAATTATTTCTATAAAGCGTAGTTCAAAATCAAATTCCCTCACTTTTCGTAATATAGGTAAATCTTTATTTATAAATTAATTGTATTATGTAAGTTTTAAAAGTTTTAAGTAATCAATTTTAAGCAATACTAAATCAAAGTAAGAAATAAACTTTATTACATACGTTATTTTGAATATTTAAATATATTTCATATTATATATATACATACTTGTTAATATCAGTTAATCTGCTTATAAATGATTTCTAAATTAAAAATGTTAAAGTACGATATATTATAAAGAGACGTGTCTTTTAATGAAACAGTGCGAAACAATACTTGAATATAATTCGAACATAATTTTGTGATTTCAAACAACACATATAACAGAAAATGTTTGTTCAATTCGTGAAATTAATACTTCATAATTTTTTATATTAGACACATGCGTGCAGAATAGTTCTCTGGAAAATTAACGCTCGGATAATCTATACCTAGTCTTTTTCGAAAGGTCTTCGGGGATAACATTAATTCCAGAAATGTGACTTTCGTTTCTTATATTCGAATTAGCCTCGCTTTGTAGAAGGGTGTCTGTATAGGAACTTCCTATTTCTCCATTTTGAAGTCGAAGCAGATATGCATTTCGATAAATTCCAGTAATTCACATATAACTAGATATAACCGGTATGATATTTATCACACACAATACCCTTAAATATCTATAATTAAATGAAGTAGTAATCCTTTTCCATACATTTTTTGTTCTTAATAAAAAAATCATCATGTCTGGCAATATTTTAAGAATAAATATGTGTTTTTCCTAAATATCGTAAAAATTATGCATTATGCCAATGTTTAAAAAGAATAAAATTAATATACTATACAACATTATACTTCTTTAATAAAATAATTAATTAAATGAGTAAATTATATATTATTCACTATTTTTCTTATTATTACAAATATTACAAATTTTTAATATAGTTTTAATAAACCAGTTTAATTGTTTTGGATTTGTTAATAACATTAAATAATTTACTAAAATAATGCTTCGTTTATTAAAGTTTAATGATTAATTAGATTTGATACAATAAATTAACATTTTGAAAAGTAATTTTCAATCAAATACAAAGCATCGAAAGGCCAGTTGATTATTTACAATAAAAATAACATAATTCCTTCAAAGTTTATGAAATTATATGTTTAACATGTAACTATATTTACATAAACCATACATGAACTGTTTGCAGTACAAATATGACATTTAAAAAGCATATTTCGGTCTGTTCATGGATACATAAGCCCTATATTTCCCAAATCAAACAATATTTCGTGACATTTTACTATCATTGACTGACAGTTCTACTCATTGAAACTTTATAAGTAACTTTATAAGAAGTCCCGTATGAGAACAACATATTTCAAAACATGTGCCAACTTTCGCATGACTTAAAAGAAAGCCTGTTATATTCTCGTTTTGTCCTGAAGTTCCACGTCTTACACTAACTATAATTAAAGAACTTTGTGTTTCGTTCTGTTTTGAGCTCAGTAGAGTGCCAACGCTAAAACCCCTTGACCACCGCTCGCTCGGCTGTTTGATAAGGAGAGGAGACTTTCTAGCTATGGTATGGCAGATACAGTCTTTGAGGCAATCATAAAAAGTCTAGAAATCACAAACGAAGCTCGTGGGGTCAGTCAAATGTTTAAAACGCACTATAGAGAGCTAATGTAGTTGAAGTGTTTTTTGTTGCTTTTCTTCATTCAGCATACTCTGCACTACTAAACGGGAAACAACCAACTGGAATTATAATAATCAATCAATGAAAGCTCACACCGGTGCAATAAATAATATACTGAAAAACTCGACTGTAATTGACATCGATAAAATGACATAAATATCTCTAGATAAGAATTTTGTAGAGATCAGATATCACAGGAGGAAAATTGGTTTGCTCACTCACGTCCTTGTAGAGTTCCACAAGAGTTTATTACACTAATCTTTTCCTGATGCCTCTTAGTGGTTGTACTTTTGTAGTGTATACCCGTATTCTGAGTGCATTAAATGAAATCAGTAAGTGAGGAAATATGCTGAACTAGCGTTATCTATATTCGTCTCACAAAACTCACTGCTATAGCTGTCTCTTAGGATTTCAGGATTTTGAATTTTATCTACGAAATAGGCTCTATTATTAAGTTTTCAGACTGTTTTATGCCAGAAATTATAACAAAAACTCGGAAGAGTGACTTCCAAAACATTGCCTTGACTTACAAGTTCGATACAGCAAAAGTAGTAGTATAAAATCGCCAAATTATATTTCTTCTCTTATAATTCGAAAGGTACCTAATTTACGATTTAAATAGAAATATATGTGCAACGATTTTCTCATTTTTACACAATTGGAATTGTATAAATATGGATATAGTCTGTTTTGTAACAACATTCAGCGGGACAATTCAGTATGTATATTTTATAATACATCCGAAACTCATAAAGAAAATTATTATTAACAAATTTATTCAAATTAATAAATTGCAATATTATTCTATAAATTTAAAATAGCACCTGAGAATTTTGCTTGTATACAAATTTTATAAGTCAATAATTTTCAATGTTCTTTCGCTACTCAATCCCGGGCCATAAACCGTATCCATGGCAATTTGTAATAATGCCTGGGCAGATCGAATTAGTCCCTTGCTGACGTTAGGATCAGTTTTATTTTACCTCATAAATGTTAAGAACTTAGGAATCGACCGATTTAAAAATAAATGAACACTTAATGATGTTCTCAAAGTTCTAGAAATAAAGATATACACATTTAAATATATAAAAATACTCATATTTCTCATGCAAATTAACACAAATTTAGACTTCTTCAAAGAATAGAGTTTCGAAACTGTGTTGTATGTGTGTTAAACAAAGACAACATGTTACATTTTACCATTGACAAAATTGTCAAAAATTGTTTAAAATATTTATAGAATAGCAGGCTAATGTACATATATCTAATAAAGATAATTAAAATTTAATATGTTTCAATTACGCTACATTATGTATTTTTTTACGTAATTTTTTAACCGAATTAAGGAGATTTCGAAAGGAGGAGGAAGGGGAGGG
>JAYRBW010061625.1:0-10270 GCA_036023295.1 Invenusta paracnida | reverse complement strand
TCTAAGAACTATCTAGGAGCAGGACGAAACATCACCATGGATAATTGGTTTACATCTGTAAATCTGTCTGATCGCCTTGAAGCTTCTCAGAGCAGCATGGTTGGAACAGTCCGTAGCAACAGGAGGGGTTTTCCTCCGGCTATGCACCTGGTTGGTGTAGAAGCGGTGCCTTAGGACAACCATGGAGCTAATGCTGACCAGCATGGCGACTACGCTGTGAGATCTGCTGGGGCGTAGGAGTCAAGTATCGCAAAACCCGCTTCAGGTGTGCAGAGTGTGCCACAGCAGCTGGTTTGGGGCATGCTGAAACGATGCACTACTCTCCTGACTGTAACCGCCTACTAAACTGTTGAATTAATTACTTTCATGACATTCCACATGCATTTGACTGTTTTTTTCTTTTCCTACATGTTTGTGCTATTAATGAGTTTAATAATAATAACATTATGTAATATTGTGAATTCTTGTAAACAATAAACCATAATAAACTAGTTATTTTGTGTAATGTTTTTGTTTTTCTTGTATTTTTACTTTTTTATCCTAACTAAGCATACCAAACTACTTGGCATAACTAGTAGTATAATTTAAATGACATATTGGATAGGAAACTTAATGCACAAAATGAAATTACAGAATAATATATATACAAACACTTAAAATTCACTAATATCCATAACTTTTACACATGGGTCTAGCCAGACCCAGGTTCATCATTTACCTAGTATCAAATTGGAACATCATGTAACCGTTAAGGAAGGATTTAGATTTTCTTGAAGCCACTTCCTACTCCTATAAGTTTTTCTTTAACTGCAGGTGATATTTGCTGTTGCTTCTTATTCTGTTGCTGGCGAATAAGTTGCAATTCTTTTAACTCATTTGTTTTCTTAACTGTATCTGCAATCTTACTTGCTGCTTCAGCAACACCACCAACCCCTTTTGCAACACCTTAGCTTGTAATATTTTTTTAACTAGAAATTTTTCAACCTTTTCTCTAAATGTAGGATTTTCAATTGCATCTAATTCTTGTATCATTTGTTTATCTGGATCAAACGAGGTTTATCAATTCACATCGTCTGGATTGCCTTTATTTCACTTTACAACAGCAGGCTTCCCCTGAGAAGCTATAATGGTCTATTAGATTATCCTCATTTCCCATGCCCATAGATGGTCAAGCTGATGTTGAGCGCGCGGCTTCAGAATAAACATCTCAGACAATGACCACATATTTTGCAGAGAGTTGTTGTTGCCCAATGAAAAATTATTAATAATTTGTATGCTGTGGGAGAAATTCAGGGAGTGTCTCTGGATAGTTGTCTTTTATCATCAGTTAGCAATGTCAGAAAATGGTAAGTGTCTATTGGTTAACTACAAAGACTGGAAAATAATTTAAAAAGTCAAAATTCACGCTATGACACTAGCTGCTACATGACAGACCTTTAGGAAAAGTCCTTATAAAAAATGATATATAATTTTTTATTTGTAGTCAAAAGCAACATTACAAAAAGTTGCCAGAGAAAGCCTTGAGTCATCCTAGAAAAGAAAACACCTAGAGACAAATATGGATGATTTGGAAGAGCTGGTGAAGATAAGGGCTCAGCTTGAAAAAGATATTTCAACTCTTAATCAGTGCTGATAAGAAAGCAGACCAGGCAGAGAACATAAACTCTCACACATTATTGGTTGAATTTAACAGATGATGGATGCCAAAGACAAGAATTTGAAAATTCAGAGACTGATAAATATATGTAAGCGTTGACATTTATGAAAAGTACACTAAATTGGATGATTATAAGTTTTCTCTTTGTTGGATATTATTTTTTTATATACTTTTACCTGTCTAATGTTAAAATATAGGAAATTAGCTTCCAGTTTTGTCCTGACATTTTTCTAAATGTCTGGAAAAGTCATGGATTTGTCCTTGAATCTTATTTTGGTAAATTGGCAGCCCTCCCAAAACCCCTGTAAATATATTATATATGTTTACAAGATGTCTCTATTACATAAGACAATTTTTTGAATTTTATATATTTATTTGAGTTACAAAATATCTTTATTTGGTTCTTTAGACTTAATTATATTAATTTATAGTTTTAAGATTCATTTGACATTCAATGACAATGTCTGAACTGCAAATATCAATTATCTTATAAGATCTTATTTTATTTAAACCTCATTTTAAACTTTACATTTGCATATAAAACATTCTGTGTAGGTATATACGAGAAGACATTTTTTTCTATTTTTGATAATTGTACAAACTCTATATTCGAGAAAATGTACTCTTTTTGAGACTTGTACATAATACATAACCATATATATATGAATGATATATTATATCATTCATATATTTACTATATATTTTTGATTTCTGTTGTAGGTATATGTTCAAAAGTTATATTATTACAATCCATGTTACAATTGTTCTAAAAAGATGAATGCATATATTTACACATCTTTAATAATGATTCGCTACAGAATAAGTTAAATGTCTATAGCAAGCAAGTATAAGCTTAGAAAGTGAAGTGGTGACACCACTATTGGATTGATCTAAATTCAGTGTCCCATTTTGATTTACTATAATATATCCATGCCGCAATCCAATGCGCTCCTGCGTTTAATTAGTAAAAACAATTTCAACTTCTGCGCTAGAGGCAGTTTCGAATATTTGCCGTGACCTTAGAAATTAGTCAAACGCGGACAAACATGTAGTCTCCTATCTCGTCTGCGCTTCTACGCCACACGTACCTTTAAGAGCGCAGATAATTTGAACCGTGAATAGCTATTTTTGTGCTACCCAAGCATACATTTTTTAGCTTTCTTGAATTCCAATTTTTGGACCATAATATACACATACGCATTTAATATTTAGGAATTTACAGTGGGAATTTATATTTATATATTAGTAATTTACAAAAGAATATATAATATCAGAAATATTTCTGAAACTAAATTAGTACCAATCTAAGTGTAAAATTTTATTCGACGATGAAATGCTTAAATTATCTAATAAAAATATAATAAAATTGTTTTAATGTAAATGTCAATTATTTTAATAGATACACAGATATTTGTTTTACTTATATATAAATGTGTATATAAAGGGTGTTTCATAATTAAGTCACGCATCATAGGAGAAATTATATATTTACAATTTACAAGATAATTAACATTTGAAAGTAACATGTGTATCGATTTCTGTAGTTATTTTTAACCCCACATGATTGGATGAAACTTATTTAGAGGTTCCAAATCTATTTTCGGAAAATTCTATTAGGTATCACATATTTATATCCTTATTTTCATACTGTTAATAATACTGGCTGCTGTGAAATTGACAAAAGATGAAAGAGTTAATATTGTTTTACTTTGTGGTAAATTCTCTACACATACAGCTGCTACGGAGTTCAATAATGCTCATCCTGATAGACATGTTAATCAAACAACTGTTTGCCAGTTATTACGAAAATTTCAAGATAGGTACTGGTAGTGTCCTTGATCGTAGTAGAAATGGCGCTTCTAAATCTGCTACAGGAGATGACAATTCAATTAATGTTTTAGCTCATTTATTAAATAGCCCAAGGAAGTCATTAAGAAAGCTAAGTAAAGAGATAGAAACAAGCCTCACTTCTGTGTATCGAATTTTACATAAAAATAACTTTCACCCCTACAAAGTACAATTACATCAACAACTCCATGAAGACGATTCAGATAGGCGATTACAATTTTGTGAATCACTGGATCAAATTCGTAGATTCTGGTTTCAACAGGATGGCGCTCCACCACACTTTGGTTTAATTGTTCGTCAATTCCTGGATGATAACTTTTCAGGTCAATGGATCGGGCACCGTGGATCTGTTGAGTGGCCCCCAAGGTCTCCCGACCTGACTCCCTTAGACTTCTTTCTTTCAAGTCAGTCGTGTATTGTGACAGACCAAGAACACTGGAAGCAATGATGCAGAATATTCGAACAGAGATGGCAAAAATCGATGCTGATATGATCCGAAATATTCAAAATTTCTGTTTGAAACGTTGTAGGATGTGTATTGAACATGATGGTAATCTGTTTAAACAATTTCTGTAGTTGAGGAATTATTTTAAAATCATATAAATTATTTGAATATCATTAAACATTTTAAATGTATGCATTCATATGTTAATTATCTTGTAAATTGTAAATATATAATTTCTCCTATGATGCGTAACTTATGAAACACCCTGTATAATGCATATATTGATTAATTTACATAGGTACATATTATACTTTATGACAGTAGTGTTGATTTAATCAATAAATAAAAAAGGAAACATTCCCATAACTTTTTAATTTCAAATAAAAATAAACAATTAAATACAGTATTGGTGAATGAAATATAGTGAGCATGCATAGCAGTCCTATACACATGGTATTGTACATTTTTAGGTACTCAACTTTAGGTACTTTTAAAATGCTATTCACGAAATGCAATACAGAAATAAGCTATTTTGAAAAAACATAATAAAGGCAAAAAACAATTTTAATAACAATGAGATTCAATAGATTGATTTAAAAAAAAAGTATATTATATATTCATTATTGCACAAGCCTTAAGTGAATCGGGGTAATGTATAATAGATAATAAACTATCTATTTCAAATAAGTTAACTAATAAATCAGTTCAATTGGTTAGAAATCCCATTAATTATTATCAAAAGTTACTTTAATAGAAAACACAAATGCTTGTAGAAATTTTGTTGCAGTCACTGGTATGAAAGGTAGGTTTTGCAATGGACAAGTGTAATAAAAACAAAATAATAATTCAATGTACTCTAATAAATTAAGTAAACAAAATAGCGACAAAAAACGATTAAAAAGGAGCGTGAGATTCAATAAAAACATATTCAATGGTTTAAAACTACATAATAGATAGCATACAGAAAAATAATGTAACAAAGACATATTAATGAAAAAGTGATTAAATACAATGTATCTTTGTATCATACACACATCTAACATTTCTTATTAACAAATGAGCCAACGATTTGGAAGTGTACCTAATATATATATTATTTCTATAAAATTCTGAAAAGATATTAACAGTAATGAATAATAAAAATATACAGTACAATACGATAGTAGGTATATATACGTATAACCAAATCTGGTATGTAACGTAAGCTTACTTGTAAAACTATGTATAAGATATTTTGTAAGCCTACATATATTATTGCACTTGGCTCAAAATTTATTTAGATTATAGAATGTATAAATATTTATTGTCTCTTTAAAATAGATAGTATTGCACATATTTGACTCTTTTAACATAACCATGTAAGCATGATAAAGGTGGCGTACACGCTGAATGGTTTTCCAAGTTCAGAAAGAAGTTTAATTCAACAGTATAATAATTCTTAGTTGAAACATAACTTAATGTCAACGTTAATACCTCATAATATAGACAGCTGTATTGTAAGAAAGACTATTGTTGATAAGTGTTCTCATCTCTCTTTGCCGACAGTGCCGTGCAAACCACCCTTGAAGTGTCCTCTATAAGGAGTCTCCATAGCGCTTCCACGACGCCCTGTTTCACTGTGCTCTCATCCTCATGATAACGTACCCAGTCCTTCTCCTCGAGACGCAGTTCAGTCACTAAAATCTGATCTACAGGATCTCGGGGCTTCCAGTGCGCCGACCAGTGCGCTACCTTAGAGAGACGCATCTTTTCGTAAGGGGCGTAGGGGCCCAGTTTAAGGATACCCAGGGCAGCGGGTACCACGATCCCAGCTAGCTTGGCTTCGGTTGAAGGCCTACAACCACGGGTGGAGTGGATGAACAGCGGGCTCAGAATGGGGCAGTCGAATATGATGGTAGCGGGGTTCGCTTTATTGTAGTTAATCACTAAACTATTTAATGATGTATTCAGATGGTTATTAAAAATGCATGAAACTTGTAATACCATTTGGTATGTCTAATTGTTTTTGAAATATTTTAATTTTTTATATTATCTATAACCTGATTTAGTTGTACTTACTCCATTTATTTTATTTATTTATTGGTACTTACTCCATTTATTTAATATATATATTTGATTCAATACCAAGTGATGTTCCGCCACGACATCACGTGTGACCTCTTAATTATTCAGATCACCAGAGTTAACAATTAATCGGCTGAATAATAATACTTAGTTAAATAATTTTGCTATTTTTCGGAGATTTTCAGAGTTTCTATTATGCATGGATGGATTGGAAAAATATTTCAATTATTATATATATTTTCTTGATTTGAATTATTATTACTTGTCTAACTCTATTCCATGTCGAACGGAAGCGCTTGCTTAACTCGGTAGGAATATCGGCACAAACATAAAGGAATTCCAATATGAACTCATGACTAAAATAAGGTTTATCTATAAACTAGAATACTGCTTGTAGAATATTAATTACCTAATTTATGATACTGTTCATTTGTGGATTTCATTCAATCATCATTAAACCTACACACAGACTCATTAAAATCTATCTTATTAACATAATATCATGTTACCTACTGTTCTACCAGCACTTCAGCCAATGACTTAGATTGTGATTTGTATTAACTATTATTTTATTCTGTTTATTTTCTATATATTTGGCTGAAATTGCTTAAAATATAAGCGAAATGTCCCATATTAAAAAAATACGATACATATACACAAATTATTGCTGTTATACTCACAATTAACAATAAAAATCTATAATATAAGGAGAAAGAAAACTAATAATATAAGTATGATAGTGAATTAAGTATCAATTAACAATAAAAATCTATAATATAAGAAAAAAACTTTAAGTGTGAAAATTAAATAAATGTAAATGTAAACGTATAACGTAATATCACATGTTAAAAAAATATATTAATATATCAACTTTTTTTAAATATTTAATTTCTATGTGATAAAATACATTGATAGAAAATGTTTTAAAGATTCATAAATATAACCTATTAACAATGAAAAAATAATGAAATGACTAACAAATTTAACATTATAATATTGATCAAATAGTGAAATGTTGTCAAATTGACAAAAAAATGACATTAGAAATGTTGTCATATTACATATCTATGTAATTAGTGTTATTTATCTACAATATCGAGACCTGTTTGATTAAACGATAAAAGATAGAGTGATCATGGAAAACTTTACCTATAACGGACACAAAAATAACAGTGCGCACATATGAATTACCTATGAGTGCATTTAAAGTACCTTTGGTGTCCTTGGTATAGTTTAAAGTTAACCCTTTCTTCGATAAGTGCTGGATGCGTCCAGGGTGGCGTTGGATCACTGGCTTCTCCACTGTATATCTGACAGACAAGCTCGTGCACCAGATCGTAAAGGAGGCGTTTGTGAATGTGCGGGACAGGAGCGCAAGACAATGAGAACACTTGGCTTAGAATTTCTGACAAAATACCAAATAGGACGAATAGTTATCCTAATTGATTTAATTAATATTTTCACTAAAAATATGTTTTGCTTTGTATTCGCTGTATTCATTATTATTTACAATGAAGATATGTATAAAAAAATAAAAATCTTAATTAATCAAAAAATGGGTCCAAAATATATCACATGTAGATTTATAATAGAAAACGGCCTTCAAAACAAAAATAATTTAAATATATAAGTAAAATGAGCTGTATAAGATAAAATATAAAATTAAAACTCTGCAAAACATAATATTTTGTACTGACAGTTTATTCAATACAAATTTTCGTATTAAACAATACATGTATTTTCTAAAGTATTCATTTAGAAATAGCAATAGCATGTAGAAACATATAAAATATATAATAATTAGGGACTACTATAATAAAAGTATTCCCTGATAATAATATAAAAAAAGATATTTAAAACATATTCCTTCTTTGGGTAATTAGAATAGAAGAACCCAATAAGTAATTAACAGAGACAGAAAAAAGTAGAGAGCACCCGATAAGTTAGACCGTCTACATATCTGAGATGAAAAATCAAATGAACAAGCATATCTTGGAACAGTAGAACACAATTTCACTATTGTAATTGGCATAATCTGAAAAGTAATCGATAGCTAGCACTTTTATAGGTCTGAGATATTCAATTTCAGGTTTACCTTCTTTTCTATTATAAACGTATTATATTATAGGGCAGAGATTTTTGAGTATAACATGTTAGTAGTATATTTAGAGTCTTTCTGCATCAACTCCCTTATACCAGAGTTAAATTTCGCCAACTCTCAAGTGCGTGGGCGTATGTGGCCCAAATTTCAAAAATAAAGCCCACCCGTTTCCTACACCAATTAGAAATACTCTTATCGGTTGGAAAATGTCAATAATATACGCTTTTGCTTACATTGGAAACGATACCTTACTTGTTTTAATCGGTGCATGTATGCTAACATAATCCAGCATAATTAATAAAATCTTCCCCGGGTATTATAAATTTAGAATTTAGAGTAAAAAGTTTTGTTTAAATAGACCCATTTAATAGGTACATGTGTGCTCACGTAATTACGCGTAAAATATAAGATATAAAACCTTACCATTCGTTTCCACTGTCATGATAGTAATTTTACACTCACAGTGATTGTTTTGGTAGTAATGTTAGGTAATACTAACTAGTGACTGTCGTGATAGTAATTATTACACTCAAAATGACTGTCATGATAGTAATGTTACACTCACGAGTGAGTGTAATGATAGTAATGTTACACTCACGAGTGAGTGTAGTGATAGTAATGTTACACTCACGAGGGAGTGTAGTAATAGTAATGTTACACTCACGAGTGAGTGTAGTGATAGTAATTTTACACACACGAGTGAGTGTATAATAGTGATATAGTAATGTTACACTCACGAGTGAGTGTAAAACGAAAATTAGAAATAAGGCATATAATATTCTTCTTATCAAATAATAATTAAAATCATGTTTGTAGCAACATGTTTTTCAAAATTTGTAATATATAAACTAGTAGTTATAGAATAATATCGAAATAATATATTACTTTCTTATCTTTCTCATATTAAAACTGAGTGAGTGCAAAGCGATATTTGTTATTTGACAATCAAATATAAAATGAAGAATATTTTTTATAAAAAATGACAATGGCTACGTAATAAAGCAAAATTTAAATTTGATTATAATACAGGTTAGTTGTATTTGACCTACAAAACATCTTCTAAAAAAGTAGCCTGCACCTCTACCTATTTATTTATTTAAATTAAAATGCATGGAAACGTTTCTGTATGTAAACTACGCGGATTTCAAAATAACTGAAATGAATCAAATTGACGTTGATGTAGGAACAGAACTTTTATTTTTTGGTAAAAATGATTATATGTTACCTTTTTCGCCCTATTAGTAAATATTAAATATATCTAATACTATCAAAATTATATAGATTTATCTTAAGCCTTAAATCTATAATGCATCAATTTCAATAATTTATATTAAATTATATTTATATATTTTTTAGTCTTAGAATTTAGTTTAGATTCGTTTTTAAACTTATTATAATAATAGTTATATTTAATTAAAATATTTACATTATAAACATCAAACTAGGGTGAAATGGGATTATAATTTATTTATAATGGATTGATAGTATTTAATTGTTATAGACTTATCTAATCATATTATAGTTACAGGTTTTATAAATATATAATTTATTTTCAATTTCAAGCATGAAAATAAATATCTTTCAAAATCAACTAATAAAATTCATAAACATTATCACAGAAGTGTTTATTTACATTTTCTAAATTTAATTGAGTGCCTGTACCAGTGGCAGTGATTATAGTCAAAACAGTAATTTCCTCAAAGTCAACTAATATTTAGGCACTCATTTACTTTCTAAAATTTACTTACCTGGGTACTAAAGACAAAGTAACTTTGCCTTTAGTAAAATGATTGTGAGATGTTTAGCAATCCATAGACATAATCATGAAGGATTATTAGCAAATTAATTATTTCATTAATATCATAATTAATTATAGGAATATATTAATCAAAATTATATTAATGTTTAACAGTAATAGCAAGTACTATACCTATGTGGCATGCCTAAGGTTAGGGTTAGACATGAAATTAGATATTTACACATTTTTAAATATTACATATTAAATATAAAATTATAATATTTATGTAACATAGGTATAGCCAAACCTAAAATAGAATAGTATATATTCATACAAACTTTCTTAAAGATATTACTAGATAATATGTTTTTATTGTCATTTATTATCTCAAATATTTGTGAAAATATAACAATTTTA
>JAYRBW010061624.1:0-10271 GCA_036023295.1 Invenusta paracnida | reverse complement strand
GTGCATGTTCAAAATAGACTTTCCTGTATAGCTAAAAATGCACCCCCAAGTACCTCAAAAGCAGAGGCCTCAATTGACGCATTGAACAAGGCACAAGTGGATAAAGTGACTAAGTTGTTTTGGACAGCACATGCACTTGCAAAGAAGGGATGCCCATTCTCGGATAAATAGTAATATTAATTGGGGAACTGACATATTCAATGTGGGTGAGACAGGCGAATAAGTAAGTTAAAAGTCACTCGCCCAGTGGTGAGTAAGAATAAGGTATTCCTCCAGGCAAGTGGATATTTTTTCTGGTTTGCATCCCTGCTCTGTGAGGATGCTACTAAACAGATAGGGTACTTGTCAGAAAAGTAACAGTGTCTCCACTGTTCCAAGGTCTGGTCACAATGTTGCTGAACCCATTGGAAATTTCCTTGATGATGTCTAGCTATGCAGATAGGTTTCTTGCTATCCAATCATGAAAACCAACATTACAAAGTCTTCTCTTAACAGTAGTGATGGAAGCTTTATGTCATGCTCATCTTGCCAATGTTGTTGCAACTGGTGTACAACCAAACGTGGATTGGCACTTGAGATGTGGACAATCACTTGATCATCATTGTGGCTGGGAAGACACTGATGCTCTTGGATTGTACAGGCAATCATCAACTGATTGAGTCTCTTACTACTAAGCCAGGAGTCATTGTAGTGCTCATCAATTACAATTAAAATTATTTGCCAGCTGCTGATCAGACTGGCCTGCATTATCATGGAGAGCAACAATCTGAACATACTGATTAAAGAGTAAGACATGGCATGATTGCAAAGTGAAAGCTTTGCTACTCAATAATCTCTTTAAATGAAAGCATAATGACATCTATAAAATGTTATGTTGTTTCTTATTTACTTGGCCAATAGGAATTAACTTCCCTTTTCTGTTATGTCATACCCCTATGTTAGGTAGGTACCCTGTTGCATAATACTGCAAGCCTAATGTTTCTCTGTAATTTGTAGTTAGAGGAGTATAATGTGTAGATTAAGAATTAAAATGTGCACATAGTCTAAATTTGGTGACTCATATTGTGTAATGCAGTAAGTTAGGCAATGTTTATTAATATGAGTCTAATTTCTTGAATCAATAACTGACATACCTCACATAAATTAGAGTTTATGATGCATTGAAACACACCAAAATAGATCTTAATTTACCATTATGAAGAAATTAATTAATGGGAAATGAATAATTATAACTTTCAAAGTGTTTATATGCAAAAATGTAGGGGTTGAAGTTAGAAGTGGCTGGGACTGTACAAACAAGGAATAGTGAAAAAATACTTATTAAATTTCATAAAAATAATATAAACACAACAATAGCCTTTGTTAAAATGTTTATATATCAAATTTATACAAAAATAATTCATAACAATATTATATCACATTTTACAATCTCATTACCATGAACTACATCTAACTTACTAGGACAAACAATCACATTACTGGATAGTTAAAATAAAAGCATAAATTTACCAATTAAGTAATATTCAGTTTACATTGTGCAATCTGGTTACCAAATGACAAATTTTGTTATCAAAAACAATAATCATGAAACAAGATTTTTATTCAATATATAAGAAACAAATTATTATCAATCAAATTACCAAAACTATCTAGCAATTTAACAAATACTATACTCATTATAATGAAAATATTGTTAAACTTCAGCCATCAATATCTTGTCTTGCCAAACTCTGTGGAATGAAACAATTGACTTGCAGACATCAGTTTGTGCATTTAGGTTGAGTACCTAATTTCATTGATAGCTTCATTTGCCAGTCTCATCAGAATTCTTGAACACCACTGTTCTTGTGTTAAACCTTTAGGAAGTCAATGATTGTTGGCACAATGATTTTATCCCATACAGCTCTTGTAGTCAATTGTCTACTGGTAGCTGCTTTAAAACAGCTGTTGGCTTGTTCCACCAAGTTCAAAAAAGGACTGTAGAGGGATAGGGTTTGAATAAAAAACGATCTTCATGCTCAGGTGGTATATTATCACCTATATATCACCTATGTTGAAGTGCAGTCTTGCTCAATCATGTACAATAACTACCAGACTTGGAAAGTGTGGAGCAGCTTTGAAATTGATCAGGTGGTCAATAAATATTTGGTATCTATTATGATCCAATGTTTGCTGCTGATTATCAGTATTAATTGCCAGTATGAGGTTGATATTCCGAACCCTAGCTCCAATAACCTGCCAAACTCTTTCCCCTATAGGAGCTCTCCCTTGATTCCTCGTGAACACATTGAAGCCACATTCATCAACATACACTGCTGACATTCACTGGTAAGTGAGTAAACCATGTGGCATATTGAAATGGTAATTCTTTGCTTCCTGGAAAGTTGATTGTGAAGATACCTATGAATTGTTGTGGCATGTACTTGAGGCTTATCTCCAAAATTCTTCTTAGTGGATCATTTATTCTTGCCAAAGTAGTGAATAGCTCCTATCTAGCGATGTACAAAATTGTTTCAATCATTTCATCATCAACTCTCACATGCTGCTGTCCTCCCTGATTCCTTCTCTCAACTCTCCCTTCTACTAGCCAGACCCATATGATGCTTCTTGCCATATCTCTATTGATATTCAGGTTGTCCACTAACAGTAGATCATCCTCTCCATTTTCAAAACAGTTCACTATTCTTTGTCAATCTTCATAATTGACTTGCCAATGATATGGTCTTTCCTGGGCCATTTCTTTGTTAAAAAATGAATATTTGTAATTCATTTCAATATATATAATGTAAAATGATTGCATAATTTGTTAAGTAGACACTGCACTATGTTAAAATGAATACAGTTTGCATGCTAAATCACTCTTATTTTTTATGTAAAAAGTAGAAAATGGTTATTAGAATGCACATAATGGTAAGTGCATAATATATTGTAATCTGAATGATCGATTTATTCAAATCAATGTTATATTTGGTAAATAGGTTTTTTTGAACATTGCTATCAGCAAGTTGGATGCAGTTCACAGTAACAAGATTGCAAAATGTTATATGAAATAAAAAATATTGGTTTTAAACAATATTTTACAAATTTGTTATTGTTTTTAAACAATATTTTACAATTTATGCTATTTGGTAGCATGATAGTTAAATCATAAGGATGAAAAATATATCTATTCCTTGTTGAAATATTTAGTGATTTAGGCTATATCTATGATTGGTAGATAATTTAATTATGATGATGGCAAAATTTGTTGGAATAGCAATTTAGGCTATGCCGTTTGTGAATATTTTAAATATAATGATGAGAAATATAGAATTAGTTTTTGGAATTACAATTTAGACTATTCAGATAGCAAATAGTTTAAATTTAATGATGGTAAATAAATAAATTTGGTGTTGGAATTACAATTTAGGCTATATAGTTGGCACGTAGTTTAATTATAATTATGGTAAATATATAATTTTTTTTGGAATAGTAATTTAGCTATAGGGTTGGAAAATAGTTTAATTATAATAATACTATAGTAAATATTTAAATTTATTTTCAGAATACTAATTTTGGCTATGCTGTTGTCAAATAATTAACATATAATGATTATTAATGGTTTTTATATCAAGAAAAACATGATTATAAAAGAATGCCAAATAAAATTTTTCTAATTAAAAAATTGAAACATTTTTAGAGTGATATTATTTAATCTTCCATGTATCATTAATATTAAAAACAACATGTAATAAGTTTGTATATGTATATATATATATATATATAAAGTATAATATATCTAGCACATACATAAGCTAACTATTTGTGTGAAGCACTATGGCATACATATACTCATAGATACTGTCACAGATATAAGGGAGAATCAAATATGTATATTACACAATGACAACATAATAATTTGTTAAGAGGCATGTCAATATTATAAATTAAAAGAAACAAAAATAGTACTGTTATTGCAATGATCAAGCATTAATGTAAAATGTCATCTGGAATGTGTATATAGAAAATAGGGGGGTTAATTGTATCTCCAATTTGTTTTGCTTTCTAAAATCGAAAGTGCTGTAGGAGAATAATAACAACTGTCTCAATGCAAATGTAGCATTGCCAATGCACTTAGACATTCCTCTGACATTGATCTGCATGTCTATAGTTTGAGGCATTGTAATGCCAAAAATGATCTCTCCCAAAGAATGGTGATAAAAACAGTTAGAATTGTGTGTATTACCGGAAAAAATGTAGAATTCAAAACTGCTAATGCTTCTGTAGCTGTTACACAAGTATTGCTATTGACTTTGGCGTGGTACTGAATCCATCTTTCAAGTTCTTGATGAAACTTAAGGTCAATAAGATTGTGAGTAGTGCCAAAGTACTTGGCATAGATTTTTGTTGATTTGGACAACATGTCATGTTTGTATTGCAGGTAAATTTTGTACTATCAAGTACTCAGCAGATATCTGTGATATATCAGAGGGCTCCTTTCTAAATTGGTCATTTAATTGCTGGACAATGGGATCGAGAAATGGGTAAAACATGTTTCTTCTGTAATACTCAGATGAATATGAAGATTCAGCATAATTGGCCCTGCAAATAGAACGATTTTCAGTTTTGGGTTTTGAAATGATAATGTTCAAAGAATTTAACAAGGTTTCAACTCTTGACCACATCTTATCTCAGTGCACTTCATTTAAAGAATTCATGATACATGTTTTGACAGTGGAAACATCTCAGTATGCTTCAGCTAGATTGCATTTTGATGATTGCAAGAACAGTGTTACTGGTCCCAAATAATAGGCCACCACAAATACAACAAGAAATTACGAATCTTGCTGTATATAAGCCAAGGTCGTGTGCAGGTCCAATTAGTTTGGAATTTTCTACCAGAAGATATTGGTAATTGAAATCCATTGAGATATGTTATCTTCAATGTTAAGATCATCAAGATATCATCTTCAGAGATTATTCGTTAAGAATAGCATGATGGGTCAAGAAGTATACCCAGTGCTTTAGAAGAGACAGTACCTTTCAAGATTGTTGCAGTTGTCAAAAGTAGTTAAGAGTTAAGGCATTATTTTACTTCAGTTGTGGGCAAGGGCGTTGTGATTGTTAAAAGTGCTGATGAACTAGGGTGCAGTTGCTGAACATCAAATTCAGTTGTGGGTAAGGGCGCTGTGGTTGTCAAAGGTGGTGAGGGACTAGGGTGCAGTTGCTGAACCCCAGATCTGTTCTACACCTGGGTGCATTTAATTTGCTTGCCTTTTTTCATGCATGGCTTGCACAACCACCTATTGGGCATCCACAGCACTCCAACCATTTAACTTTTGAATTAGCATAATTTATATGACAAGAAGTGCATTTATCTTTGTTGATGGAATCTTGTGTATAACATTGGATAGACTCGAATTCACCACATGTTTCAGTTCTCAAACATGCACTACTGATACTTTCTAAACAAGTAGAGGAATAGCAACTGAGTGCACAAACGAAAATTGAACCTTGGTCGCTTAGAGCTTTCACTTGTTGTATCTTTTTTTCTGGGTATTGGGGGTGTCTCATCTTTGGTGTATTCAGAACGATATTGTTGCATCTGGTTCAATGATATAGTAATAGTTGATTGACATCTTCTTTCAAAAAGTCAGCTTGTTTGATTTCATTAACAATAAGATGTTGAATCAAATGTTTTCCAATGACTTCTATGACTTCATTTTGCACTTGTGGAGACATGTAGTTAGCATTCTTTTTGTCTGCATTTTCCATATGCACCCTCAAGATGGTATCATGGTTTTCCAGGGCACAAAGAAAAGCCAACAAATTTCCTGGATTTTTATCACCTCCATTTTCATTATCTCCTCAAAAAACAATGCATTGCTGTCCGCAGAAAAGAACAGCTTTGGCAATATAACCTATGGTGTGCCTGTTCTTCTAAATATTTTCTTTTCGTTTTTTATTATTCATATTTTGGATGGTTTTTTTCAAAAATTTTATGAGATTTTACAAACTCTGACACCATCTGCGAAGTTAAAACATGATACTCTTTATCTGATACTCTTTATCTTTGTGTGTATAGGCCACTTCAGATTTTTTATGCCAGCGGATAAATGGTTTATTAACCAGCACTTCGAGATATTTACATTCATCTTTCATAGTAAACAGGCAGCAAGGCAAGGCAAAAATCATTTATTACTGTATACCAACCACAAGTTGGAATTTAACCACTCGCTCTTAAATGATCTATTGCAATAAAAATTATGACTTTTTTGGAAAATTGAACTTTCTGTATGGTTTCTGGTGAACTCGCAGTTGATATTTCTGTGCATTTTCCATGTTGTGTATTGTGAAATCAATTTCATCTAATGTCGTAGTGGAGTTCAGAAAACAGCCTATATCATCATGCAATTCTGTTGTATCAGATTCAAGAGGTTTGCTATTGATGGGAGCAGATTTCTCTGGCTCTGGAACAGAATTTGATGGATTTGCTGGGGTTATATTTAGTTTCACAGACTCTGAAGACCCTTCACTACTCGGTTGAATTAAAAAGGACTTAATCTTTTTAAATGTTCTTTTTCATGGGCTCTTCCAGGCATGAAATTCTAAAACATTCTAAAATTGAAAAAGGATATTTCACTATAGGGCCTATAAATTTTTTTGAAGGTTGATTTTATACTAAAAGTAGAATTTTAATATTACTGAAAACAGTAAAAATTTTCTAAAACTATTTTTTAAGTTATAACATATAAAGTTTTTTTATTTGCTATTTATAAAAGCATTTGTTTTTAATATTTAAATATCTATATTTATTTTTCTTTAAAGAACATTTCTGTTATATTTTTTATGAAAAATGCAATCAATGATAAATTAAAACATATATTATCATCACAGAGACTGAACAGATATACATAGATAGGACAAAAAGATCATTAAATCTAATTCATATAGTAATATTAGCTAAAAAAAGGTTTCAATAATTAGTGAATAATATTATTTTATTGGTTGCAAATATTGAACTAACCAATGTGGTTGATTTATATATTCCTACAGTGATATTACTTCTAATTTTATGTACATAATTAAACTGACTTAGAAGCAATTCCAAATAACAGCAAAATTTATTGAAAATATGAATAATTTGACTGTGTGGATGTTTTTATATAAGGTAAACTAAGTGACAAAGAATGAATGATACTATAAGTAGCAGTCATCGATCAATTTTTGGGTAATTTCCAAATTACTCTCAAGTGTGTGCAAGCTGGATTCTCTCATTTATGAGATTCTCAACTGTCTCCTATTGGCTAGTTTCATTATAGTAAGAAGTAAGACAATATTCTAAAAATACCACACCTGAAACAATTTTGTCTATTCACAATTTTATTTTTTAGTACTATCTATGGTTATCTATGATTGTTTAACCCTTTAGATCCGGGTATGCAAATTGTTTTCTTCATGCGTACAATAATTGGCTTATTCAAATCATGTCATTGCTGTCGTCACAGCTATCTATTGATCAAAATGTACTGTATGTACAATGCCCTGCTTACTTCTGATCGAAATGCACCATATGTACAGTGCACTGCTTACTTTTTATCTATACAATCACCAAATATCTACCATACATTTGATATAATAAAAAGGTAATATTTAGTTTGAATAAATACTTCATCATGATATTTTATACGCTTATGTATAATAAGTTTATTTATGTTTAAAAATATATCTCAATGTTCATCATACAACAAAACTACGTAATATTATTAAATTAACTAATGTGTTAAAATTAATGTAATTGTGTATGACAGCTGAATCTTCAACAGAGATTAAGCTTAAAGTTCGATAAACACCTATATATTCTGGATAAATAGATCATATAATTTATTCCTTTTTTCTGTTTGGAATAAACAACCAAGATGGAAAGATATAGACACCAAAAATTTAATATCCAGATGGATAAACTAATAGCCAGTAATTGAATACCTACATTCATAGGAGAATTGTCCTTATCTGGGAATATGTTGCTGTCGCTAACATCACTAGAATAGTGGTGCAGGGGCGTCGGAGCGTTTTGAAAAGTGGGGGGGGGCTGTTTTTTGAGATATCATGAAAAATTGTTGTTTAAAATGTCATAAATTATATAGAAAACGTTCTAATGATTGCGTAATATGTTTAGTTATAAGGATAGTTATTCATTCGTGTGAATTAGATTTCAAATATTTAAAAATCAAATCATAGAGTAAAGTGATGATCAAGTATGTACAAACATATTTAATAATAATCAATAAAATATAAATGTTCTAGACTAAAAATAGTGAATGACAGAAGCCTGACTTTCGTTGCGGGCTCACTCCAGTCAGATACAACCCCAACTTCTGCATTACTAAAATACTATAGGTGTGTAGTGATGATGATGATGAAGTATATTATGTACAAACATAGTTAATAATAACCAATAAAATATAAATGTTCTATATGTAGACTAAAAATAGTGAATGACTACAGAAGCCTGACTTTCGTTGCGGGGCTCACTCCAGTCAGATACAACCCCAACTTCTGCTACTAAAATACAATTATAGACATAGTATACATACATATACATCCAAATGAATCGAGTATCGTTCTACTGGGATTCCCAACTGCCAAAATACGTAATACGGGAATCACTTAGATTATAAAAGGATTTAGCTATGTTTGTGAGGTCCAGTTTATCTAACCTCTCTTTCATCACGTGAGAAACAATGAGATTGTTCATGCGTTTCTGGGACATTGTACTGCGCACACAAGTCTTGATTCTCTTAAGAACCGAATGCGATCGTTCAGATGTTGCTGATGTTGCTGGTACTGTTAGGTAAATCCTTAACAGCTTCTTTGATTCCTGGATAAAACTGCTGGGTATACCATCAGCAGTTAAGATTGTTACAACCGTTACAAGTCTAGTCACCTGTTTAATGTCCTTGGGTATGACATCCATCAACAACGATAGCTTTGACTTCAGTTGAGTAGGTGACGATGATTGAGGTATGCTGATGAGGGAGAGAAAATATAAATATGTTTTTAAATTCCGTGAATAAAAACGTTCACATATCTTAATGACAGTTAATTAGTAATAATTAACTGTCATAATTATACAGTTAAAATCAGTAGAGATAAATCAAAATATCACGAAATAAATCCGTTTTTAAAAATACTTATAACACAAATTATAAATGATATCATGACAATCTAATTTGTATTCTGTAGCGCAATCGCCAACTAAAAAGTTGATCAAATTTTAAAAGTAAAATATTAATTGTTATTTTTATTTAGATATATAGTAATCAATCATTTTATACATACCTGTAAATATCCAGCGTTCTCGTTTTTTTGGCTTGTTGTAGCATCGACACAGATTTCCGCTTTTCGACTTAATCTTTTCGTGGCATTTACTGTAAATATATAAATGATTTGCATGCTTAAATTATCACAAATATATTTTGTATATTTATATTTTTAATAATAGTAAAACAAATATTAGAGTGAAAAGACATGATATACAAGCCCGTAGCAACGTTTTTAAACGCTAAAAGAAAACTATAGTTAAATAATTTAAGAAAAACAATATTCTTAACATTATTTATAAAAGTAACAAATGTGTGTTGAATACTCAGGTAGGCAATTAAATATCAAGTCCGTAGGATTTATTAATATTAATGAATTAATAAATTAATGATACTCATTTAAAATTCTAGCGGTTGACATTACTGCATAACTGAGCTAAACTAATTTACAATACATGAGTGATTTAAAATAGAACTCACCAATATATTCAACAGCGTAAAATTAAAATCCACAGTTTATTTGATATAATAGGTATACCAGGCAAACTTTGATATTTCGAAGGTAGATAATATGACGAGAACACATATGACGTGTTGGTTATCACGTAGAATGAAATGAGCGCAGAAACAGTCTAAATTATATGAACCCACAATATAATTTTAATCCGCCCCATTCTTATTGGTCAAGTAGAAGACTATACGTCCTACGGTTGGTTGTATTCGGGTCGAGTTGTCTTGCTGGTCACAGTGTTAAAGCGTCAAGTCGAGAGAAGTTTAGCATACCTCTTTTGTTAATAAAAATCAATAGAGCCTGTATAGATTAATCTCGTCAATATGTAGCTATAGGATTAGCACCCAAATGTTTTTTTATATGTAGCATAGAGTAAGGAAAGGTAGAGCTTTGACTCCCACTCCAAAAATGTATATATTTAATATGTGTCATTATTTTACAATAAATGTTTGTAGTAA
>JAYRBW010061623.1:0-10271 GCA_036023295.1 Invenusta paracnida | reverse complement strand
ATCTGCATGTGCACTTTGTAACACAACTCTCACGTTAGCTCCATCAATTTAATCTGATGATGTAATCTCTATCGTTTTAATCTAGTGATCGGTACTCTATATAGTACTATGTACATAATACGTTCTATTCTCTAAAGTCATTCAGAGACATCCACGACGAGGCTGTATTACAGCTAAAATTTGGGTGAAATACATTTTTTTTATTCTCGCAGCTCCGGCTTACTCTTTCTTTTTTTAAATAAAATCTTAGTTTGGGAAAAGCTTGGGAAGTTTACATTGCTCCATTTTTTCATTTAAAATAACAGCAAAATGTAAAGGGAGAACCTTTAAGGCTTGATCCACCCCTCTTCCAGCCTCGTCCTTTCCCCCTTCTCCCTCCACTCCCCCTCCACTCCCCCTCTCCCCCTCTATCCCTTCACCCGGTATCGATAGTGTTGAATCAATTCTTTAGGTATGACTTACGTTTAATTAAAATAATTGTCTACTAATTTTTATGCATAATTATGAATAAGAATAAATGTAAAGCTACAGAACAACTAATTACAATATATCCTCAAGGTATATTTAGAGCTTTGTCATGATATCGACTGATATATTTATATTAAATTCAGCTTGCTTTTATTTATTCACTTCAGTTATAATTGCTGCAATAAATAATATTAATTTTTATAAATTATTTCTGAAAATACGTTCTTTTTTTATTATCATGAAGTTTCTACAATATCCTGTAAATTTTCTTTTGTAAACTGCACTGTTTAATAAGCTTCTCAAAATGTCATAATGAGATACACATATAGATCTAAGTTAATGAATTGAACATGCATAAAAGTTGAAGGAAATTGTTATTTGCTTATTTCTCGTCACGAACTGTATTACTTTTTATTTACTGTGTAATTAGTGAAGACATTGCAAACCTTGTTCCTGAAATCTTTCCATTAAATATTTATGTTTGCCCTATAAGTACACATTAGTCGAACGCAATTTAATATTCAAATAACAAAAAAGTTGAATTGAAATATATATTTACTACGCATTGTTCTTTTGGTGGTTGAAATTTTGAAAATGGTTTATTTTTATCTCATTTAATAGTCAGATTTATTATTTTCTGGAGAGCAATTGTTCATCTTTTTAAACAGCTGCTCGACAATTACTTTAGCATAGAAGATCTTCTTTTAAGTATAAATTGTTGACGCTTTTTCCCCCACAGAAAATGAATACAGTATTAATTATAAAGGAAATTTGAAATATACATATTAATAAATCTTAAAATACGCGCCAATTTGTTATTATTAATAATAATATATGTGTAAATCCAAATGATAGCAGAAGTGCTGGCACATGATTTACAGTGAATGTAGAGAACAATAAATTATAGCTTACAATATTTGAGACTCGTTACAACTGAATTGATGCAATTGATAATTAATGAGAAAATAAATAAGTTTTTAATTCTAATCTAGAGGAAGTAAAATCAACGTTTCATGCAGGTGTGGATGCAAGATACACTCCACGTCCACAGTGCTTCGAGTCTTTGCAATGGGGACGCGAAGTAATGGCGTAACCAACCGCAATTAAAACTTTAAAAGAGAATCGCTTCATTAAACTGGTAGCCAATAATTATCACAATAATATATCAATAATCAATTATAATTGATTAAAATGAATAAAGCATAAAAATGAATAAAAAATGAGTAACAATACTCTTTGATTCTAATTCTTCATATTGTTACGCCATTTTCTGCAGGGGTAGTCAATCTATGTTTATAAACGCGTATTAATGGATTAAAATATTGAATACTAATTAATTAATTATTCAACTTTGTTGAACTTAAATAACACATATCGGAAATATACACAAACGAAACGGACTTATCCGACCCAACTTATTAAAATATATTCAATCGATCAATTTGTATGACTTACACATATAATATATTGTACTTTCTCCATAGGAATAGATTCAAATTTGAACCGAATTATTCAAATTTCCGATTGAAAACTCTTGTGTATAATATAATATTGAATATAAACAAACAGTCACAGTATTAATTCTTATATCATTGACGAACTGAGATTTTAAGGCGAACTAAATTTCAAATGTCCGCACGTCGAATGTATATTTCCTCATATATATATATAGATAAGTTTGTTCTTCAAGGTTGTGGCTCTTTTTTTGTAATAATCATGCATAGAAGGGGATTTTATGGTTAGATTACGAGTGCATATTATTACTTACAGTCATAAGAGGGATTAACTTTGATTTATTTCTCTTTGAAGTGCAGAATAAAATAGTAATCCGATTTCTGACACCTACAAGGAGCTTTGACCTAGACAGATTGACACATAAACGCTATACTGATTTTCTGTGTACATTGTGGTGAGCAAGATGGAAATGAGGTGTCAGGGGGAAGGGGAGGGGGCGGGGGAGGGGAGAGGAAGGGGGAGAGAGTTATTTATTGAAATTAGATTAGTTATACAAATAAGTTTGTTAAAACTAGTTATAGTTAATTGAAGTTATGATAGTAAGTTAAGTTAAACATGAAGTAGTTATAAAAATAAATATATATTAGGTAATAGAAATGGAAATTAAGTAGAAATAAATAGCAATTGAAATTATATGCAGAGCACGTAAGCGTCAAAGACAATGCATGCAGAGTAATTTCTTTCTATGACGATTCAAAATGTATTACTACGAGAATATTAATCGTACAAAACTCAAAGTTATTATGTCTTATGATTAATGACAAAGGAAAATAATTATTTTACGAATCTTAAAATTATGTAATATGACGTAATATCTCATAGAATCCTACTATTTCTCGTATTGTGTGATTATACTTTGTTATATAGCATATAATGTGACCTTCCCTAAATCACAACTATCAATTTTTACCAACTTTATAATATGTAACAGTACGTTTAGTCAAATATACCAACAGTTCTGAAATTCACTATTTGTGAGACGATGATTTCAATGGCTTTTTCATTCTTAAACAACCAGTTTTGATAGATTTCCTCTAGTTTGAGTCTGAGAAATGTAATTTCATCTGGCGCGACATACATACATATACTCTAAAAAAGATGTGTCTGCGCAGTTCTTCTGGACTACCCAAAAATATATCGTCCATTTAAAACAGTTACAATTTGCTTCCCTATAAAATATGTTGTCTGCTTTCTTACCACGCATTTCTTACGTATCTGCTAATCTTTCCGATGCTTTTATATCAAATTTCCGATTATATTTATTTGTGTGGTATATGTACGTACGCAATCGTCATTTGTAGTTCTTTAGAACAATATTAGTTTTACTGTCTGCAGCAGTGCAGTGGCATCTACAATAATAACTACATGTATAGCGACGTTTCTATTTTTCGGCATAAAAGAAGAGGTTGTAAATGCTATTTTCTGCTATCTCGGCTATTAAAATAAATTGATTGGAGAATTTTGATGTACTTCTTAACATTGATGTTCCGATTCACAAGTATTGTATTTAGGTGTATAATTCTTAACACATTTGATGCTATTGCTTACATGTATATATAATTATAATTTGAAGTATATTTTGCCATATATACAACTGCTATATACATATATCAAGATTTTTACTAATACAACACATAATACACAAACGGCTCTAGTTTGATTTAATGTATTTGTTGAAAACATGAAATCTGTAAGAATATATATTAATGAATTATCTGTATGTAGGTTCAGAGAGATTTTTAAAATAATGAAATACATTATCTTTAGTTATAAACAAATTGTGATAAGCCATCGTCGCGCGCTATTCACTAATTTATTATAAATGTATATATATATATAACATTTTGTTACACTTTTGTAAAACATATCGCTTTAAATTTCCTATTCGCCGTGTCTAAAATATAGATTCGAGAATATCTTTCTAAGTATTCCAAACCTGACTTCCAGCTGTCCAAACGTGTGGAATATTTTATTTCAGCCTTTATTTTCATTATTGATCAGCAGCCACCGAGCCACATGTTACAGAGAAATTGAAATGATATATCTGTAAACAATGAAGTTTCTAGTTCCAAAAGTGAGCTCTGATACTCAATAAACTGGCGTGATAGGGTGTCTTCATACATTACACAGGGTACTCTTGACAGTCTATTGATTTTAAAGTTTAATACGATATGCCAGCGAATGCAACCTGTTTATCCAAACAATCTGTGATATATTTCAAAGATTCATTTGTTTTTTCACCACAAATTATATTTTATTCAATTTTTTAGAGCATATGTCACGATTACAGCAATACCTTCGTTCATTATTTCCCTTTACATATAAAAAATAGAGATTGTATAAATGGAGAATTTTTAGATATTTTAAATCAAGCACGAATTATCTCGTATTCCGTTTCGAATTCATGTGTTTTATGAGTAGATTCTATGTATTATACAGGGTGTTTTACTTGATCCCGCCTCTAAATTTGTATTCTATGATGAACATAATAGTTAAATAAAAATCTCTGTATAAATTATCTAGATTTTATTTATTTTAACTTCTTCTTTCGACCTGTGAAGAGTTTGAGATTCATTTATTTTTAAAAGTTAGGGTTACATTTCGCAGAGTTCCAAAAAAACCCAGTTTGACGAGGCAGGCCTAAATGATGCCTCAATATCCAACCCATTTTAATGAAATTGTCAAGACACAAACTAAACCCAATTATAAAACAACATCTTCCAACACTTTACCCAATTTCCACTTCCTTCAAGAGTTATAGCCATTTCCGCATTTTAGGGGAGCATTGGAATCTGAAAAAGGAACAAACTAGGGTTTCAATTTGTTGTCACAACGAATAATCCAGAAACGTGAGACCAAAGTCAATGTCTCGATCAAAGAAGGGAGCAACTTTTTCAAATTCGAAAACATCGATATCCTCAACTTGGAAATATTGATAATTTTCACTATATTTTTGGAACCTCTGTCAAATCCTGAAACCTCGATCAAATTTACTCATCTTTGGGTATACTTAGCGGCGGGATCAAAAGAAACACCCATATTTCAAGTATATATATGAAAGCTTTACTTCAGACTAAAATATGAATACATAAAAGTTGACCAAGTGTTTTTGTTATAGTGATTCACCCTAAAAATAAAAAATGAATTGTTGTAATTAGCAAATATATTATCGTGATAGAATAATGCCCCACTTTGCAATAATTTTTCTAAATAGTTTTTTTCTTCTGTGATCTGTTTTACTTTCTTTCCCACCAACAACGAGATTTTGAAAATAAATAACGAAACAGTGGGTCTGGTCCAATAACTTGAAAGTATATATTTTCTCGTGTTATATTAACAGTAATTAATAACTTTTAACCCCATTTAAACTCATCCATACCAGCGTTTAAACGAACAAATGGGTCAATATAGACTTCTCTTATTTCCCTCAAAATTAAGTTTAACAACCTTTATCGTTATATATTAATTATTATGCAGCCAGTTGGTCTCAAAATTGATAGAAATAAATGATAAAATAATTCACCCTGTACACTAAAGATCAATTTTCTTGCTGAAAACACTTTAAAATTGTTAAAATAACATTTTTCAGTTTTTCTTTAATAAAAAATAATTTTGACAATTTTTTTCAATGGAATTGAATTATGTGTATGCTACACAGTTTTAAGGCCTATAATAAGATTTGATATACATACATTTATGTATTTACCACTTATAAATATCTAGACTTCTAATTTTAATTAAATTAAGGCGCAATCTATTGAATTAATTTTTGTGCGTCAAAATTTCTCATTTTAATAAAAATTATTCTTTATTATAATACAAAAAATGGCCTACACAGATAAATATTGTGAATACATCAAGTTAAGCAGGTAAATAAACATGACACGCTTTTCCTATTCCTGGAATCTTGTAAGCTTCTTCTTTGACTATCTCTCACGCTTGTATATTACATTCATATACTTATAAGTCGATGACAACTGTTCAGATTTCACAGCAATCTCAGTTTTTTGGACTCATCAGTCTCCCTCACGTGAACAGGTTCTTTTAACATTGACACCCATAAAAGTAATACATTTAGTTCGTAGTCATAAAAAAATGTGACATATTTATAATAATTATAGAGAGAGCTATTAATACTTTCCGTTTTTGACAATAAATTGTTTGTATATATATTATGTAACTTACTATAGTTAAAACCATTCTTTCTTATAGTTTGAAATTAATCCTGCAATAATATGATACTAGTGAGCTTTAAAACCAAATCTGTGTGACTGTAAAAAGACAAACATATAATCGATGAAATTCTTAAATATTAAAACTAAATGAGAGTAGTTAAAAACAGCGAATTGATGGGTATACAAAGAATTTAATTATAATTAAATGGGTTGTGTGTATTTATGAGTTTTATGACTTAAATATGAAACTTTTCCCACTTATACACTTTCCATAACAAATTTTCGTTCACCGGATAAAATGCTTATTACTGTTATATTGTCGTGTCTCAAATAATTACAGATAACCATCAAATGTCACATTAATATATTCCAGATTCTCAGTAATGTGGTTAATAATGTTAGGTTCGTGTGATAACGGAAACAACATAAGCGTATTAATCTGATGCTCATATGGGCACAGAAACATTAAAAAAAGCTGTTTTATAGAATCGAATATTAGCGCTTATGTGTTCAGCATTGGAAAAGAGGAAACACTACATTACAACCGTGGTTTTATTACCAACTCTGGGTAGTATAGTCATTTATTAGAAAGTGTGGCACTTGATGAAATGGTTAATAATGCGTGTATGTAAGTCGGCAGATCATCTGAAGGCCTCAAATTCACACCAGCTACAAGACCGTCATTTACACCAAAAATTGAGTATTAATATTTTCATTGCTTTAATTACATATTTTTGTACAAAAACAGTAAACAGGAATTACGTGTCCGAGAACCATGCACAAATGACAGCTTCATTAATCGTCATATACTTTTAACTTATTGCCTAATGCTAGATAATGTTTGCTGGCGGTCTATTTATTCCTATTTTCTTTTTGATAACATTAATTTTATTCACGCAAAATCAATATGACAGAGACTCATCTTCATAAATTGCACATTTAGTAGGTTATTACCATTTTGAAAAGAGAGCGCTGGTTATTATCATAGATATTGGATACACTTCAATAGTAATAAACTACATATAATTATTAGTTCTTATTGTAGAAGAGTTATTATAGTTAAGTGTATTACTCGTTAGCCGTATTCATTGCTGGCTATTCGGTGCTTTTATTTATTTTTTTGAGGGGCACTCAAAGCAGCTTCTCTATAATTTTCAGTTCCTAACAGAGTAAAGCGATTGGGAACGAAGCTGTTTAGTAATTTATTCTAGTAAAAAATATGGTAAAAAATATTTAAACATATAAAAACCGAAGAAAAAAAATCAAATAAATTTAGAAATTAGAAATAAAAAAAAAAAATTTCTCCCAGAAGACTTTGTTTTATTGTGCTTCGTAGTTTTTTCTATACAACTTAATTAGTAACCGATTCAAGATTTCACTAATTTTGAGAAGATATATTAATTTTTATAGCGCTAAAAGTTGTAAAAAGTTGTTTTAGAAAATGTCACGGAAACTTATATTGATTTGTTCATTTAAAACTCACATCAACAATTCTTTAGAGGGCCTTAAAATATCCTGTCCCCTGTATATATAAGGTTTTAAGAAGTTCCTCAGACCAATAATGGACCAGAAAGTATATTTTATAAAGATCGGCTTCTAATTGTATTTTATTTTTATTCTGAGATCTGCTTTCTCATTGATTAGTTATTGCTTCGAGCTTCGAGGAAGTTTATTTCTTAACACGTAATATCTTGTTAATGTCTCTTTTCAGTGGTGATTTTCGATTAGTGATTTATGTCTGTCTGTTACTTTATGTACCTACTATATTTAATATACACAGAGTGGAATGCGAAAGCTGTTTTCACTCAAGGAGCTTCTTTAAATCACCGAGGAGCTCCTCAAAATGATTTGTCTAATTTACAAAAACAAAACTAGTCTTCTTGAAATAATAAAAAAGCGAGTGAAAAACCTTATTTAGTTCAGTTAGGTATATTATAATCATTTTTTCTTAGTATTATTCTATATTTTACGTAATTATTTTCAAGTTGAATAAAAATTGAAGAAACCCTCAAGATTTGAAGGTTTCCGCATTCTATCTTTAATTCCTGGCCTTCTTTTCGCCTGAATATTCCGTCTTCAATACATGTAGCCAATTAGCAATGTCAAAATGGCTTTTATATTTATTTAACTTTGATTGTTTGTTCTTGAGTTTGTCTGTGCTACATATAGTTGATAAAATACACCTCGTTCACAAAGTTGAATGTCTACCAAGCTCTGTCGATAGTTTTGCTGATCATTTTTTAATTATTTAATTTGTATTGAACTGCCTTAGAACTTTCTTAAACTTATGATATATTTATTTTATCACATTTATAAAAAATTCTCAATCGAATAGTAAATAATTATGGTACCTATGTGAGAGCATCTGGAAATATTAAGACTACTGTAACTATTCAAATAATTGTTAAATACGATGCTACACTACTATTTCTAATGAATCGATTTTATTTTATATCTATTTTTGCTTATTAAATATTATCTCTCATTTATATAGCATATTTACACTCATTATTTGAGCACTCACGATTGTAAAAATGGTATAATTTTGCGGTATCTAAATGTGGTATAATATTATTATTATTATTTATTAAATTTAATTTGAAGGGCCGGTTGGTATAATTGTTGATATCCATGCAAAGAATCATTTAGTAACTAATTACCTTTTAAACTCAATGAAGCATTTATGGCAGAATTTTTGTTGAATATACTTTAAACAGTTAAAAACAAACTTGTCACCTAAATAGTATTCAAAAATGGAATTTTATATAAACAGGAAACATATACAAAAACATTTTAAATGAATTTTTGAACTTTAAAAACTTAAAACATCGTATTTATTGGCTATAAATATCACGTAAACAGGACCATGAGTATGTAAGTGTTTACTCAGTTCATAAAGAAACATAAAACACTTACACTAAACACTACATTAAAACATAGCAAACTTAATTTCAAATACTTACTAAAGCTTACTAGGTACTTAGTAAGTACTTACTAAGTTTACAGTGTCTTCTTACGTACTCCTGTATATTTTAAACAGGTCATCTCTCGCTATAGTATTAAATGTTTTTCATTCTTCTTTACGGATAATGTATTTGTTGGAGATATATTTGTTAGTAAACCTGTGATCTGAGTATACATATTAATATATACACCTCCACCTGCTTCCCTATTTATTTACTTCCTCTCCATTACGCCTCTTCTTTGTGCTCAGAATATTGGAATAGAACCACTTTTAGAAGACGTCGAGGATGTTTTCGTATGAGCAGTCCGTCGTAGGTATTTCTTTGTGTTGTCTGTGTAGTTATATACTGTCATCACTGTTGTCTCTCGTATATAATATAGTAATTGTTTTTTTACAGTTCACTAAATATAGATATTGCTGTTGTCTTTTATGTTCATATTAATATCTAAAAATGGCCGATGAAAAGTTTCCGCACCGCTAAGAAAATGGAAATACATTTCTAGAATTAATTAGTATATCATAAATTATCTTTGGTATAAATTTCTTGTTAACAATGTCATTTGATAAAGCCTGCGTGCATCGTTTGAGTCCACCTCTGCATTAGGTACTCGATGTAAAATGTTTGGTTTATAAAATTGACAGGAATAATTTAACATAATAAACCTGGAGTGTTTTGCTCCTAGCTATAGATATAGATACCAGTTGGCAATTGTAGTTTGCATGTCTGATTGAAGACTTGGGTTTTTTTGGATTGCGTTACAGGATTGAAAAGTAATTTGCAATGTTCGAAAGAATCGAAAGCACATGTGTAAAAAATGATCTTGTAACTAATGAGGCCGAACAGGAACAGCCTAAGTAGCGCAGTGGATAACGTGCTAGGCTGAAATATCGAAGGTGCGTAGGTTCGAGTCCCAGTCCGGGTTAGACATCTTTTTAGTTTTAAAACTTTAATCGGCCCCCATCTTGATATGCTGATTAACTTTGTGGAGTCTAGTAGTTCTTGACTTGACTTGACTATTCGCGTTGACATTTTATGCCTTCGCTGAGTCATTCGCTGGGGGTTGGTTTGATTTTGCCAAACTTTTTCCAATCTTCTCTGTTGTTGGCCAAAGCTCTTAAGAAACTAACATCATTCCGGTTTTCCATTT
>JAYRBW010061622.1:0-10272 GCA_036023295.1 Invenusta paracnida | reverse complement strand
AATCTTGATATAATACAAATTAAACAGGATTCATTCAAGTTATTCTATATTCTTAATAAAATTGTTTTACTTTTTTTAAGTTATATAATTTAACTTCAGTTAATTAATATTATTAATTTAATTTCACTCTATTAAACTTTAATTTTTTTGGGAAAAAAAAGATTACAGTTTGAAATAGACACTTTAAAACATATGAATGATTAATATATAAAATAGATTTACCAAACAATAGTAATAATGATAATAGTTTATTAAAATATTTCTATATTATAGTTGTACCATTTTATGTTTCTATGACTATAAGCATATCTATCATGACCATGCCCATGGTATTAATTGTTATTTATTACTTATTATATATATATATTATAAAAGAATGAAATCATGATAATTAATAATTAATAATATTCATTCATTTTATACAATAATAGTATATAAAACTAATATATATTATATATATTTTTCACAGTCCTTTAATAACTTTATAAAATTTGAAGCCATTTATAAATTATTATACATTAATTGGTTTAATTTATCTTTTTGATTTTTATAAATGCACAGCACAATTTTATATAATATGAATTATTATTGATATATTAGATATATCTTAAAAATACTCAATATAATCTTAAAATTGAACATGACATATATAACCTTTTCATTAGAGTTCAGTTGAATTTTTTTATTAACATTTATAAAGTATTATTACTAAAAGAGAGGGAGATTTACATAAGCTGTATCTCTTTTTGCTATTTTATTTTGATATTTAGTTTAAAAATTATATATATATTTGTGATTAAAGAGGTAAATATTGAAAAATATTTGTCTATAGGAATTTAGCAGGATTTCTGTGACCATTCTAATACATTTTTTGCTTAGAAATCATTTTTAGATTTTATGAATCCTATAATGATTTCCTTAATTAAGACAGTTTATATATTTAGTATGATTATTAAAAATATAATAACATTTTTATAATTTATATCAATTTTGTTGATTATTATCTGTTATCATTTTTTCAATTTTTTAACCTGTTATGTGTAATTTTTTAACTTCCAGATGCTTTAAGTAATAAAAAAACTGATTTTATATTCCTTTTCTATGCATTTTACTGCATCTGACTAAATATAGTATAAAATGATTTTTTTTTCAAAAGGTAGCACTTTTTCAAAATTATTTTTAATCAAATTATACATTTCTTAACATATTGTTATGGGTATCTTACTCTAATTTCCATAATATACTGCTCTTATTTATTTAATGCTTTTATAAATAATATTCTATGGATGCTAAATTTTTTCAAAACATGTTTTAGAAATATTGACAGAAAGGAATGCATAAGATATTTGAAACATTTTAAAATTAGTAATATTAACTGAAATACTGCTTTAGATAAAATATTTTTTTGATAATGGGAATAGAAAGATCACAGTTATTTATAAAAGCTGTATAAAAGAAATAATAAAGTATAATGTTTCAAACAATGACTTAGCCAATGACTTAGTCTTAGCCAAATTTTGAAAATTATATTAATCCAACTGAACTGTACAATCATTATAAAAACATATTAACATATTTTAAAGATATATAGTCTACTGTGTCAATCATAAATATTGTTTATATATGAGAAATAAAATGGTATAGCTCAATCTTAAAATTTATGTTAGTGTTTTGACTCTATAATAAAAAACAAACATATTAATACATTTTAAAATTATGTACCACAATTTTAAAATGGTGCAGCTCAATCTTAAAATATGATATTTTATTAAAGTTATCCTTTTACATAATCAGATTAACATATTTTAAAATGGCACAACTCAATAATATCAAATTTTATTGAGTCTATCATTATGAATAATCATCATATATTTCTCTGTGTATAGTATAATTAAGTGTGCTCCATTGGCACCTGTGAGCTATATTATACATAAACAATATTGGCACTTCCATGACCTAATGGAGTCAATGATCTATCTCAAGCTTACCTGAGTTAGATCATTAACTTTTATGCTGAGACTATTAATTTTTCACATTAATAATTTATTTGGTACATGATTGCACCTTGTAATGTATTTAGTGTTGTATTTCACATATTTAGTTTTATCTACCTACTGTAACTTATTTTTTGTGAAAGTATTGTATATATATTGAATATGAGGGGGCTTCAATAAGTTCTGACTCGATATCAAAGCAATATTCAACACATAATCCTTGTATTTTTATGAACAATAGAAACAACTAAGATATTGGTTAGGTAACATTTACTCTTTCTTTTGACCCAGATTTTCTAAATTTGAATGTTTGAGATATCCATGGGGATATCGACTTGAAATTTTCACCAATAAATTAGATGTTTCTATGCTTATAAAAATGCACAAATTTTATTATATCTGTAGGGTATTGCTTTGATATCAAGGTCATGAACTTATTAAAGCCTGTTCTTACATAGTTGTAGGGAATATTTATTCATAACATAGAAAATATATTTCAAACATTTTTTGTGATTAAAACAAAATGAAGGTAACTAATAGATAAGGGAATATAATTATACTTTTGTTTATTTAATCCCTGCTACATATTTATAGTCTTTAAAATAGTTAATTAATAAGCCTCTTTTGAATATTTAACATCACTTTTTTTCAAAATGCTAATAATAAATCTAATTTATTATGTACATATATAATTAATTAAAAAACCGTATATTGTATAGAATATGTTTGAAGGAATATTATTTGCTCATGTATGAAAATTCAGTTATTAGCTATAAGAATACTATTTCTTGCACTTGCAAATCATGAAATTTTAATGATTATTAAATCAGCTTGAAAACATTTAATAATAATTTACTTAAATCTGTATGTGGTTTTTTTTGTAATTCCTGTTCATTGCATCGTTTTTATTATCTTTAATTTTAACAGCTTTTCTAATGCACACTCTTATGACTGTAGTTACAAGCCTATAAGGACTGCAACCCTTCATAGTTGAACATATGCTTTTTTCCAGTAATTGAACGATGCATTTCTCGCTTGATTCCACGGATGACTATGGAATTAACACAAATGCTAACAATGACATGAGTCGCCAGCATGTTTCTAATTTAAACATGTTGGGAAGCGATGGCAAAATGTTTGGTATGACTTAATTTTATTTTCTATAACTAATAGTTATTTTTATGTCAGTGTTATACAAATACTTTCTGCTTATTTCTGATAGTGCCTCGAACGATTAATAATGGAAATAACAAATCACCGGTTATGTCCCATTCAGTTAAGGAGTATGAAGATGTGAGTCAATCGCTATTAGATATTAGTGATGATTCTTCACAACTAATGATTGCTAACGTGCTCCTTGTACCTGCTTGTCTATTGTAGAGAATGCGTCTACTTAAACAGGAAAATTTTGATTTAAGACTTTATATTTATCATTTGGAACAATCTACTAAAGGTAAATCTCAGTTGGATGCGGAAAATTCGACACAGGTAAGAACTTGGTATTTTACTCAGTTTGGCTCATTGAAATTAATGATTTTATTATTATATGTCGGGGTGAACAGTTGTATTGCTTTAAGCAATTTCTTTATTAATATGTTTCCCCTCAAATTTACTTGCTGGTTGTAATAATTTATTAATAATAGAGTGATTAGTTTTGTGGCTGTAATATTACAATTTATGTACTTACTAGTGCTCCTACTCTTTACATTTTTAGAGTCATGCTAACAAAGTTGAAAGAAATTATTTTAAACTTCAAAAAGATCACGAAGAAAATGTTCGTCTAATGAAACATGCTAAGTAAGATATACATATTATTCAAGTAGTATGCAACTGTTAAATATTGATTGAAAAGGTCATCTAAATCAAAACTACAAAGAAACAAAGTATACCTATATGAAAAATAGGATTACTTTTAAATAGTTTTTATGGAATTTCGAGTAAATAAATTAATATTGTAAACTTAATCTATTTAACGTAATTTTTTTTCCTATTTTAATGATTGGTTTTTTTATCAAGTGTGATAAGTATATGATATACATAACGAATTACTTTTTGAATTATATGATGATATGTTAATCTTAATAACTCGGTTTTGTACGTATTATACATCAATTACATGTTATATAATCTTAAAATGAAATAAAGAATGTCCCAAGTTGTTAGAAATACTGCAAATGCGTAAGACCTGTTTCTCCAGTATAAAAGTGAAATCTAAAGTTCCTAAACAGAAAACCAGTCTTACTTATTCTAAACATGCACCTAATCGATTTTTATATAACTAAATTTAGCCTTGAAAACGTATGTTAGAAATATGTCAGTTTATGTTATAGTGTTTGCCTTTGTGCTTTCAGTAATGCTATAGAAACTTTAAAAACAGAAAATGAGTTATTACGTAGAGAAATTTCGACACTTCCGGGAATGGATAAAGATATTTTAGCAAGTAAGTAAATTGATATAATTCGAGATATATCTGAGAATAACTTTTAACTTGTGAGTCAGTTGAATAAAAAAACAAAAAAAAACATTAGCAATTTTAATTCCTGCTTGTATTGTATATAACTAACTTTTATTCTATAAAAAATTCTCAGTTACTGCAAATTCTGATGTAAAAAGGCGTTAAAATGAAGTCATTTATAATCTATTAAAGAAAACAAAACTGTTGTACAAGTAAAATATGAATTCCAGTTAGACATTTACGATTTCTATTGAATTAAAAATAGGTAGATATTATAATTTGACTTATTTTGATTGATTTGAAGTTTAACTTTATTTAAACAGAATTACGAAAAGAGATAGAAGAATACAAAAAGGAAATAAAGAGATTAAAACATTTATTAGAGCAGCAAATGAAGAAAACGAGAGATTATGAGGCTCTCAAGGATAGTTTGGATAAAGCTAATCGAGAAATTCGTGAGTTGCGAGTAAGTATTAGTTTTAGTTGCATATATTTTTTAATCAATATAATGTTTAAAATTATTCTATTAATAATATTAATTTCACATTAAAATTTATCAATATATTTTAGTATTTAAACTTTTAGCGATTTATTTTATGAATTCGCCAAAGTGCTCTGTATAAAATATTTTTTTCTTAAACATAGAAGTAATTACTTCTTCACATTTTTAAACAAGTAAAGTTCCATTGTTACATACATTAATACTTAAGGAGTGGTACATGAACTTTAAATATTTTTATGAAGCATTCCTTAGTCATTAAAATGAGAGTAGTCACTTTATTAGACATATAAATCTAAACAAATTCTACCAAAATTACATAATGATAAATGATGCCTTTTTATATGAAGACTATATATTATTATTATCTATTTTAATTTTAGAATCAACTAAGAGAATTGGAAAATTTAATTTTCCAAAAGGATGCAGAAATAGAGAAATTAAAACAGATGCTGGATGATTTAGTTGTAAGTTTAAATACGATTCATGTCTTATTCGTGACATACATATTATATGTATATGAAATACATTTTCTTCTGTTTCTCATTTAAATGTGTTATATCGAATGTTATCTCATTAAAGTTATCAAGCTTCTTATAGCTTGATTTTGTACCTTTTTGCTTTATCTTTGTTTATCGTATCGAAACTGCTCTTTTTTATTATCCATTGTTAGTTTTCCCATTCTTTAATTACGTAAAACATCTATTATCGGATAGACTGCTTACGCTATGGTTTTATTCTACTTGTACTTTAATATTTTTTTAATTGGATTTATATTCTAAAGCTTGTAATATAGGTTGAGAAATTATTATTTATATATAAATAATGACATGTGTCTTATTACTGATGATCAATTATTTATTTATATTAATTTACCCAAGAGTCTTTTTAATAGTATCGATGTCAAATTCCTTATATTGCAGAAGAATTCTGGTAATTATGAAGCTTTGATTAATGATTTGAGAAAACAGCTACTTGAGAAAACTAAGGAAATGGCTGATTTGGAAAATAGGCTTCGAAATTTGGTATTTATGCTACAACTATTATATATTTTTCTAAATTTGTGCATATGTGTTGTTAAATTTTCAAATAGTTTGGATTTTTCAGTTGCAGAATAACATCTGTGTCTAGATTTGTATATGAGTGATTTACTTGATTTGATTGTTTAAAGTAACTTAAAAAAAATAAAATGAAAAACAAAATATACATTTTTCAAACATGATATAAATAGAATATCTGTCTTCGACTTCAATATTGCAAATCCTTTTGGTGGTAAATATAAATGTACAGAAATGTTTCTTTAATCCACTGACAATTTCAAAATGATAAATTTATCGATTTTATTAGTGTCATATTTTTATATTAATATTCAATAATAGTTGATGCATGCATTGTTTAATAATTAACGCTTAATTTCATCCTTTGATTAAATAAAATATTCTTTTTTTGAATATTTGAATATTATAAAGTTAATATTTGTCATTATCAGAATCCTGTGCCATTGTAAATTTGACGAACATATAGCTCTAGTTTTGGAACATTAATAACGTGAAAAATAATTTTATGTTATGCCTGAGGGACGATATCAATTGGTTAATATCTAAGCTTGAAATCGTTTTTGTTAATAATATGTTTTATATCTATATATATATTTGTTTTATATCATACATATGATTTAAGTTGTGATAATGAAATGTAGCAAATAGTAATGTGAAAAACTTTTAATTTTTTGGACTTTCTATTAATTAATTAGCTTAATTAAAGAAACGCCCTTGTATTCGAAAATAATAATTCGAAAATAATATATTTATATTTGTAATTTTACATTTTTCCTAATTATTACTTTATTTAATGTGAAATTCAAGTATATATCTGAATTCAATTTGTATAAATTGAAAAATTATAAAATATTCGTAGAAATACATGAATTTTTAATGTGATCTAGGTAAAACATTATAGTTTTAACACTTTAAATATTTTGCCAAAAATTGTCTGTCATACTTTTAAGGGTTACCTCACCAAAGTAATATTTTGTAATTATTTTGTTAGATACTGAGTCTGCCAACCCTATTTTTTTGATTTTAAATGATCTTATTGTATTGTACTTTCGGAATTTTTATTAGTATAAAAACACGTTAATTATACGCGAGTTTTTTTAACCCGATTAATGTAGACAACCTATACTATATAATATTACTTAACCATTGACACATGTTTCTAAATATTATTTTTCTTACAGCAAGAGGATTTTGATGTGAGTTTAAAATAGTCCAATTTAATTACAAATTATTCCAACATTATTTAATCATTTGAGATGACCCTGTTTTTACTTTTTAGCTTTTAAAGAAGGAAAATGAGGTACTGTAAATGAGTTATTGTTACAATTTTAAGATGCATATTTTCTTTTTAATAATGTACTTCATTTTAATTTTTTACCATCACGGCATTGAATAAGTTATTTTTCTTCACAGAATTTGAAAAAGGAAATTGAAGTATGTCATTCCATATACCTAATAATTATTATAAATTCTTGTTTTTAAAAATTTGTTATTATTTCTTTTTGCTTCAGAAATTGAAGGCATTAAATGAAGTAAGTTGCTTGATATATGTAGTAGTTATATTGATGATTATATTAAATTATGAAAATATTATTTTCAGCAACTAATGGAAGAAAATGATGTAAGATGCTTTTAAGTATACCTATTTGTAATAGTGGTGATTGTGTTAAATTGAATTGTATTTAAAATAATATAATTTCCATTAACTCAATGATGATAGTTAGCTGCCGCAATATTTAGCATAATTGGAATTAAATGTTATTTTGCTTTACTTGTTTGTGGTTTTTTTTAATGATATGAGCATTTATATTTTCTTAAAATCGACAATTGAGTTAACCTTAACCATTTAAATCACTTTTTTGCAGAAACTAAAGAATGAAAATTATGTAAGTCTTGGCACTTGATATATTTTAAAATGAACTTTATTGTAGTGTTAGTGAAATGATAAAACATGTATAAAAATGGAGATTGTGTCGTGGAAAATGAGAGAAATTTAAATCCAATTCTGTTCACTGATAAGTTTTAATTAATTAAAAGTAACAGAAAGACGCTGATGAATATTTCGGGATCGAAGTCCATTGGACATCTCAAAAATTGAAATTCGAAGTCAATAAAATGTACTTCATGCATTCATTAATTTCATTTTGCAAGTTAAATTAATAGTATCGGTGAATGTAATTGGATAATTTTGTTATAATATTTTATTGGAATTTCATTTCGACCCATCATCACATTAGAACTTTTCTTATTATTGTTTGCTAAGTGTCTCATTTTTTTTGTATGTATTATATTTACAGAGGTTAAAAGAAGAAAATGAAGTAAGTATTTTATATCTCTTCCAAAGTTATATCGGAAATGGTGCTATAAATTCTAACATTAATAAATTATTCTTTTATTATGTTTTTATATCCCTAACTGATATTTTTCTTATTAATACGTTATTTCTAGAAATTAAAGGAGGAAAATGAGGTATGTCGTTTTAAATTTAAATAAGTTTGCTGCATATTTATAGTTTAACTATTGACACTTGTGTCATATTTTTACTACTGTTTTACAGCGTTTACTGTTACTGCGTAAAGTATGTTTAAATCAAAACTATTGTTATGGTTTCCATAGTTTGTAATAGCTTATTACTTTCTGTTATATTATTTTTCTATTTCTTGAATTATTATTGTAGCTGGATTTAGCTACTTATTAATTATAAAATTCAACATAATATTGTAGGAGTCCTCAGAAATGGAAATAATTATTGAAAATGGTGCAAGGAATGTGGAAGTAGGAGTTGAGGTAACGTCAATGTTTCTGTTTTATTGAATGAATTATTACCGACAATAACCTGTTTATATAAAAATACAATGCAAAATTAAGATGTATATAATTAAAACAAAAAAAATTGTGAACCAATTTTATACACTTCCTTATTTAAAAGTAAATTTTATTATTTATATATTTATAAATCATATTCTACTGATAATTTATTATTATAAGTAGTATAAGTAGTAAATGTTTATTTTGTGTTGTATGTATTTCTAGACTACAGACGATTATAACAATAAGCGTATCAGAGAACTAGAAGAGGCTTTGGCTGCCGCTATGCACGAATTGGATCGTGTTCGTAGAGTAAGTTTAGCACGGATACCGATTACCTTATAATTTCAATGCTGCTCTATGACCGCCTCTTTTCATCTATTCATATTGTACACTGTTCCCCCCTGCTGTTTCATTTGGACAGGCCAATGCCCTTCGTGAAAGGGAACTTGAAGACCTTAATAATCGTCTGGCAGAACAGCTCGCTGCTGCAGCCAAAGAAGTTTCCAATCTTCGGCAACAGATTGTGAGTTAGTCTGTGGGTTAATTCAATTCTTACATATATTATTCAATTTGAATAGAATAAAATAGATCGTAAATTTCATGGAAATTTATTTAAATATTTTTAAACTAAAAATATAGTTGATTTATGTATATATAGCTTGTCTATTTGAATATTATGTTATTTAGTTGTTAATTTCTTTGTAATGTAAGCTTACATTTCTAGACACGTTAATTCTTAAATGCATTTCAGGAAGGCCTTGTTGAAAAGTACAACGATGCTATTGCTGAAATTGAGCGACTTAATCGTTTGCTTGAGGTAATTCCTTAAAACTCTATTTATTGATAATTATTACTTTACAATCTATACCTTTCATCGTACTGTTAGTCTATATTACATTTTGTCTATATTTACCAATATTTTTAAATGCTATTTATTACACATTTGTGTGTTTCTATTTGTTTTGTAATTCTAAAATATCTGGAATTTTTATAAAATATCCTACGAAATATTATTTGATTTAACACATTAATTTATGTAGTGTAATTGAAGCAAAGATGATGTACAAAATAATAACAAGAAAGCAAAAGAATTGCAATTTAATTCAGTTTTATATATTATAACACAGATATAGCGTGTATTTTAGTTAAACATGTGCAATTGTATTGTATTCATTTTTAGAAAGCGAATGACAACCGTGAAAAAGTAAGATTTGTATTATTTGTTGATTTTTGTCGAATTTCTGCTTAATTTGCATTGTTTGTATAAATAGGCTTTGCTAAATGAGTCAACTTCGATGACTTAGTTAGTTTAATTAAGCAGGCCTCCCACTTGTCCTAAAAATCCTAAAAATCCTAAAATTTTGCCATTTTGACAAATTTGTCCTAAATTGTCCTAAAAAAGTGTAATTTGTCCTAAAAATCCTAAATATTTACTTTTTTAAATGTTCCAAAAAA
>JAYRBW010061621.1:0-10273 GCA_036023295.1 Invenusta paracnida | reverse complement strand
TCATGCTAGACTCGTTTCATCCAATATTAAAAGACGTATTGATTCTTTAGAGAAAATTCGCTTTTCCGTCAAATCATGGAAACTTTTATATAAAGTTACTCTTGAATATTCATGTAAAGAAATGAACTTTCCTCGCGACTATTGTCATGAATTGCACTTCTCATTACATTATATTGTTTACAACATTCTTTACATACTTTCTCTGCTTTATCTGCTTTCTCATGTTTATAAGATTACCATTTCTCATACGTCAATTTATCAGTTCACAAGCTTTCCAAGTGTACATCCGACTTTTTTAATTGCAAATTCTGTAATCATTATTGAATTATCTTTATAGCAAGCGAAGAATGTGTTCTATAAAGTTCTTTGTAATCTGAATTGTGCAGTTTATATTTATTTACATGTTAGACTTCGTGTGAAGGTCTGTTTACCATTTAAAATATGTCATTTTCAATCGATATAATAAGTTTTAATCTGAAATATGTAAATAAATGTCTACTTAGAATTGTTTCATATTTGATGTGAATATTTTTGTTTTAGAGGACCTCCTTGAGTTAGAACCGTTTTCGCGTTCCATCCTTTCTTCTTTATCGGTTGATTCTCTTTTTCCTTAAATGGGAATAAACATAATTATATATTATTTTCACGGGTAGAGTTCAATTTGCAAATATATTTTGTTTGAAAAAGATAATTTGATTAAATTTCTGACAAATTTAATATGTAATTTGATGACTTATTACAAATTTAATTTCTGAATCTATTATTCAAAATTAATCAATTATACTGGTTTAAAAATATTGAAATAAAGTCATAGAAATAGAAAGTGTTAGTTCTGCCGCCCAAAGGCAAAACCGCGTTACGTCAATATTATGAATTGTGAATATTTATAAAAAACTTTTTGTCTTAATTATATCGATCTTTTTTTGTCCGATTTTTATTATTTACACATATTATTACGTAGAATTGGAACAGAATTTTAGTGGATACACTTACATGCAGAAATAAACTTTATAATAAAAATTAAATAGCTAACGCGTTTCTGCCTTTGGCATTTGATATACGTTGGATGTAACGCGATTTTGCCTTTGATACTTATTTGTATATTAATTTAGGTATGGACGATTAAATATATACATTTTTTTTTATAAAATCCTATACATATTACTTATTAGGAAACAATAATAAAAATTAATGTATTCAATTTAATTGTTTTATCTATCTAAGACTTCCCAAAACAACATTTTTTTGTGTTTGAAATATAATTTTATTACTTAAGTAGTTTAAAACATGTTTTAAATAATAATAATAGTAATTTTAGTCAAAGTACAATATACACATTTAAGAATTATATAGACAAAATTAGATACAGTACTAAAAAGAGGAAAATCGGAGTCTCTTTCGAGAAAAACACCTATAGGTACTACAGTTATGTGATAATAATAATAATCAATATATTAGCAATAATAATAAATATTGATTAATTATACAATAATTTTGGTGGGTGTAAAGTATGTTGCATACGTTACAAAAAATCTAATTTAATATGATTAATAACCTTAACGTCCTTAAATAAAATCATATAATATATTCTAAAAATATATATAATATACATATATATACATATTTATTTTTAATATTTAACTATTCAAAATTTATTTAATTCAAATGTAAATTGCCGAAAATATAAATTTATTGATTCTCAAAAAAGTAGTATATATACAAATTATTATTATAAGGAGTTAAAATAAAAAATAAAAATAAATGTTAAATGCATAAAATATCGATTGTTTTAGAAACAGTGTACCGGTAGCATTATGAAATATAAATATTATTTGAGAGCTTAAACATATATAGAAAAATACATAATTAAATGAATAAATCAGTTATGAACCTTTAAGAATGTATACATGTTGATAAAAATGTATACGAAATAAAAATCACAAACAAATTATTTACTATAAATCAGTTATGGATACATAAAAATGTATGTGCGTATGTTGATAAAATGTATACGAAATATAAAACACAAAAAGTTATTTACTACTATTCAGTTATGAATACATTAAACTGATGTACGTATGTTGCTAAAATGTATATACTGTAAAAAATTCTGTTTGTGATTACGTCACAGTTTAATATTATTCTGACTAGGGAGACAAAATACCAAAGTTTATATACTTATATTGTAAATGCTGCTTGTGATTACGTCATATTTTAATATTATAATGACTAGAGAGATTAAATAAAAATGTTATTATACATACGTACCATTAGTATGGTCCGTACAAACTGATCTTATATTATTGTAAGGTGTGATTGTGATCACGTTATATTAATATTCACGGGATAAATTCATTATATTACTATAGTGCATGTAGTTAACTAAAACTGTTGAGCATTGATCAACACTTGTGATTAACTTAAACTGTTGGGTATACACATTCTTTGTTTCCAGGCGTTAATATAATAGGATAGGTACCTATTGCAGCCTGCTTTAAATTAATGTTTATGATTATGATATAGGACATTGCGCGATTTTGCCTTTGATATTTGTAATGCGATGGACGTTGCGTAACTTTAATTTAATATTGTCTAAAATAATTTGAATATTAAAATAAAATTTTAACACAAGATATGGAATAAAATTACCTGCGTAAAATTAAATAAACGCATTTTTGAATTTTTGGACGTAACGCGGTTTTGTCTTTCGGCGGCAGAACTGTGACACATTTCACTGGCTACACCTAACTATTTTCATATTGTCATGCATGTTTTATATTTTTATGCGTATAATTCAAATTTGCATAGAAGTTAATTTTATATTTTAGAGATAGACATTATGACATTCAGTGTATGACGTTATGAAGTATGAGGTAATATTTTTGCTTCCTAATTATAACGTGTCAATGTTATAATTTTAGCAAAAAGATAAATGTCATACACAAGTTTATTAGTTAATACATTGTGGAATCTTTTGCAAATAGCTAATTAATTAAGAACACAATCGTTACAGCACTATAGAAATATTAAATGTGTTAGTATATGGAAATATAAGTCAAGGACTAGAAGATAAAGTGAATGTATGTTACATGTATGGGTATGTACATATCTAATTAAATAATAAGTAGGCATATACATATATATATCAAATTTAAGAAAGTAAAATTATATAGACGAGTTAGGTATACCAGTATGGAAATAAAGTATGTTGGAAATAGAATTTGACACTACAACAATCACCAATAATTAAGTATTTTATTTTAGTTAGCTTGGTTCCTCGTAATAGTATAATACAAGAACGAATTTCGAAAAGGTGTGTTAGTAATTTTTGTGAAAGGTATTTTTATACTATTCAACATACTCGTCTTCTTTCACAATTATAATTAAAATTATTATATTACAATACACCATATAAAATGTGTGCTACATTTAACATTAAGAAAATTTCATATCATTGAATTGAAAATATGATAACACTTTTAGTTTTAGATTAGCTTGGGTTATAGCTTATATATTAAGCGGAACCTTAATTTAATTAATTCATAAGACATAAATAACGAGTATTAAATATTTTATTTTTGAGTGATTGCAAACAAGCTAGATACAAAAATTATAGTGCTATGTCTAAATAAACATTTTTATTAATTTTTCAAAATTTAAAGACTTAATTAAATAGTATTAGTAAATCAATCTTCAAAGAACAAATTACAAAGTGTAACAGTAAATCACAGTAACATATTATTATTGTGTTAGTGTTGTAGTTGTAGTTGTACATAGTTTGCATAGGCATATCTTAATCTACCTTCACTAAATTTAATATGTACTGAATGTACTAATTATAGTACTCTTCTGATTACTGTCAGGCAGGGGAGTCAGACTTATTGGCTGAATTATTTACATCAGAATTACTTTGGTTTGGTTAATAAATATTAAAATTATATATATATTAATAAATATCTGTGTCTAGATTTATGTCTATAGACATAGACAATAGTATCAGTAGTATGACTATATGAAGTATAACTATATGTCTATGAGTTAGAGTATGACTGAGGTAATATTTCTGCTTTTTATATAACTTTAATATAACTTATAATAATTTATTTATATTATAAGTATAAATAAGTTAACAATGTTAAAATATTAGCAAGAAGGCTCTGGCTAATAGCAACACTGTTACTGTTAGCCTTACTCTTGGTCTTATACTAATACTATAGCCTAATAAGTAAGGCTATATATAGAATAGGATATATATATAAGTTTAATCAAGGTTTGAAAGTTGGCCACTAATATACTATTACTATATAGTGAATTATGTTTATTGATGACTACTGTCTAGTGGCTCCTGTCATTATGGCTGTGTAAATGTTTGTTACAACTTACTGTTAGAAATTATAAAAAGTTACAAACTTTACCAACCAGTTTAGAAGTTTTTAAAGGTTTCTAAGACTATACCTACATATCTATCATACATAGGGTTACAGTCAAAATGTAACCAAGTCAAAACGTAACCGGGACAAAATGTAACTGATAAAAGACAAAATGTAACTGATTTGAGACAAAACATAACCACTATTTATGAAATGTAATAATATCATTCAAAATAAAAGTAAAATGAACCTGCCATTACCTACAGTACTTACTCCGCTTACATTCAAAACACGATTTAAAAAATATATGAAATATCACATTTACCATATTAAAACAATTTAGCCTTATAATTATTCCTGATTATTATATTATAAATTGTCATACATAATAAATATTTGTCTTATATATTTCTGAAATGCTATCATAAGAACTCATTTAGTTTGAAGTTTGTAAATATTACACAACTAAAATATGTAATTTAGGGCCTTTTATCATTGATGTGATATCAATATCAATATGATTGGTATTACCATATCTCAAAATTCAAATCTCAGCCATCTCTATTTGATTTGTAATAATTACGAATCAATTACAGATGGCTGAGATTTGGATTTTTGAAAATGCATATTTTCATAAATAATGAATTATTTATTCCATATATATATGCATAGGTTAAATAAATAATAGAGCATATAAGTGTATGTATAAGTATGTCATATTTATAAATGAGAAATTAACTATTAACTATAGAAAATAAATGAAATTAATGTTTATAGTTGATTACTATAAAATATGGCAGCTGCTATTTCTTAGAATCTATGTATGTTTTCTCACATTTAAATACTTTTGGTATGTATTGTTGTGTCTATTTGTTCTGTCACACATCTCTATTGGGAATAATAATAGTAATAATAGAATATATATATAATAAACAGGAATACTTATGCTTAATTGTTTTAATAGCATATATTTTTTAAATTATGTTTTAAGAGTAAGTAGGTATTAGTAGGTTCATTTTATTTTTATTTTGTATGATATTACATTTCATAAATAGTGGTTACATTTTGTCTCAAATTGGTTACATTTTGACTCAGTTATGTTTTGTCCCTGTTACATTTTGACTCGGTTACATTTTTACCTGATCCCCATATCATAACATCACCAAGTCAAAACTAAAAGTTAAAAGTCATAAAATCTCTAAATAATGATAAAAAGTTGCTAAAACTAAAATTGGTATTTTGGAAACATAAAGTAATAAATCTAGTATATATGTCAGTTAACTATTACTATTACCCTCTTACAGTTACTTATTTTCAATTAAAAAATAGACAGAATCAATTTATAACACATAAAAACACTAGTTATTTAAAGCATTTAAAAGACATCCCTTAAAATATGATTATACACATATTATTAGAATGCAAGGCAAAACAATGCAGACATACAATCTGTTAGAACCAGATGGGTCAACAGGGTCTTGTTGGATGACTTCCAAAACTATTAACAAATTTGAAATTAATGAATCACATCTAAAATTAATATATGAATCATCTTATGACTTATATTTATTTCATTGAGCATTATTTCAAATATTTATAATATATTTAAATATAATAATCAAATTTATTTTTATGTGCTGGCTCCATAAAAGGGCTCAGTTTTTAATCAGAATTTTATTGGAATTGGATGTAAGTTAAAATTATACAGTCAATATATAGTTGACTATATTTACTCTATTAATTAAAGTATTATATTTAAAATAATTTGTCTTCATGTTTTAATTTGGTGAAAATTTTACAGGCATTCAGAGTAACACCTAAGTCTAACTGCCACTGGTTTGCAAGCTTAAAACATACTGATAATTGCAAGTTTTCAGAAATATGTAAATGGGGACAAACTTAATTAAAAAATCCCAACTGACAACTTTGATGATTTGATTATATTTTGGCTTCATCTATAATTCATCACTTTTATTAAATTCATTTACATGTTACAATTGCTAATCAGAACATAATCACATTAGAATAAAATTTATTAAAAACTATGACTGAACTAGCCCTAGACCTTGATTCTCAACTGGTCAGTCCCAAATTACTGTTAGTGTTAGGAACTTTTAAAAAAGTCATGAACTGTATAGACCAATTATGGTCCAATAATATCAATAACTGCAAAACTATAAAACTTATATTAAAATTAAATATTGGAATAAAGTATAAATCTACTGCATCAATCATTTTAGGCTTTAAATACATGTTATTTTAATTAAATGAAGTTTTAACTGGCTAAATAAGTTTTAAACTATTACATTTAATAACTGGGCTGACCAGTTGAGAATCAATTATGTTTCACCTTTCAATAATATTTAATTTTAATTTATAATAGGTTTAGTACTATAGATATTGTTATTGGTCCCTAACTGATTGCTAAAATCCAAGACATATTAAATGCTCCTTACATGGTCATGAGCTGAACAAATAACAACATAGTTGAGTCTCATTTGTCTTTTACAAAAAATTTGAGGAAGAAATTCCCTGACTAAGGCCTTTTTATGTCCTAATTTGTAGATTTTTAATAGTTTAGAACTGGTTGGCAAGTTTAGAACTTCCAAACCAGATAGGAACCTTCAGAAAGTTATGTTATCAATTATCAATAAAGTTTAGAACTTTACATAGTTCCTTACTGGTTGTCAATATGTTTCATTCATCTTTCAGATTATTTAGAAATTTTAAAATATTTTTATAGAAATTAAAAATCAAGAAATAAAAAAGTTATTGTTTTTTGTATTTTTAATATAAATCTATACAGCCAATGTTACATACTGTATTTAAATTAAGCTAAATTGTTTTTACTTTATCTATTCAAATAATATGACATATATTGCCATGATAAAGATGTTTATAAGAATGCTTTATACTTCTCTAGCTTTTTAGATTTAAAAATAATAGTTCTTTATTGTATAATCAAATTCATATCAAATTTCAAACTATATATTTTAGACTATGTGCTATATAAACAATTTTTACATAGTATAGTAGTAGAATATTACCTATTTCATTATTAGTTTAAATATTTTTTAGATAATTTATTATAATAGTCAGTTATAAAAAAAACTTTATAAAATCAAGATCAAATAATATTAGTCTGTATAAATAAATATATAGATATTGTCTTATTTATATAATTTTAAGAGTTGTATTATTCAGCATAGCATTAAAAAGTAATAGAAATGATCAAATTTAAGTGTTATATTATCCATCATTCGATAGAGCAAGAAGATATTTAATTAATTAATTCCTATAAATGTAAATTCGAAAAAATGTGACTAACTTGAAGTATATTATTTAAAACAATATTTTTCTATTAAATTTATAAATCCAACAGAATGCCTTGTTCTTCAGTTTCACTAAAAAGTAGAAGTATGATGTTTTATTAATTTAATTGAATAGATTATATATAATATATACAGAAAATCTCTATTACACTGCAAAAAAAGTGTCACAATTGTCTAATCTCAGGAGTCAGAAAACTTATACATGCAATGTTTCTAACATTTAGACAGTGCTACTGTTTTAGCAGTGAAATAAAAACTATAATTATACAAAAGAAATATCTAATTACTGGTAGGTATAAGTATATATAAGTACTTTAAATTTTAAGCTGCTATATTCCTGGATATTGATATTTTGTCCAATACTTAAATACTAGTTCCAAAGGCAAACTAAAATGTGTAGTATTTACATATATGTTAATATTATTTCAGTCATCCAAAAGCAGCTAGATGCAAATTAAAAAATTAACTACATATATACCTATAAATATAAAAATGCTAAAAATATTTAAAAATAAAAATAGACAATGTCTATCATATTGTATCTATTTATCATGTTGCCTATCCTATCTAAATATCTATATCTATTGTTTAATTAATTCAAATGTCATATTATATATAAAATCAGTATTATTTGAAATATTTGTTCATTTGACCTGATAATTATAACATTCACTACTGTGATACACTACTTTCTAAAAATTAGATGAATCTAATGCTTACATATTTGTTGAGTCTAAATATCAAAGTTGTTTAACATTTAGAAATGTGTATATGTTATATAAATAAATGTCTTGATGTTAGATGCATCTAAATGATAGACAATGACATGTCAATTAGTCAACCTGATAACTTTGTCAATTAACATATTTTGTAGTGATTTATTTAAAAAATATATTATTTATTAAATCAAAATATACAAATACAGGATTTTTATTTGAATAGGGTACAAAAAGGTGTTATGCAACTATAGTGATTAGTTGATAATAATTATATTATAATATTATAATAATAACACTACAACAATAAAACATAATAATTAGGTCAATTTTAGCTAATTTTAGGTATGTTTTTGTATGAAGTCAGTTTTGCTCATCACATCTATTCTGATCTACAAAATGCCTAGATACCAAATTTACAGAAATTTAATTTATCATGTTGTGCTTTAAGTCTTTCTATTTGTCTTTTAAGAATACCTATGGTGGTCCTTTTAGTCACAACATTTAATGAGAGAGAACTTCTAAAAATAAATATAACCCATATGTTATATTTCAAAAGTTGATATTGCTCTCAAAGCATGAACATAACAAGGAATATTAAAGCACACTTTTGTAGGGGTTAAGCACACAACCAGGGTTGACAGTTGATTTCAAACTTTATTGTAAATTTTTTGTTGACAATACTGTTATTTCTGGGCTAAGGGGTGACTGTCTGCTTGTGTCATATGTTGGTATATAAATTAATAAATGATAAATGTAGGTAAATATGTGAGTTTATGTGGGGATTTAAATATGGACAATTAAACTTATTTAGGCATTAAAGGACAAGATCATTGCTTGATCAGATATTATCTGTTCAAAGATTTGTTTGATAATTAATAGTCAGTAAATATGCACCTGAAACTTGTATGACATTAATAATTATCAGGAAATTTATGCAAGAGAAAAGGTTACTATTAATTAAAAGGATTAATATTTAGAATTGAGGAGGGTCCCAAAATCCTACTAATTCATTTAAAAGGGATCAGATCCCTCTAAATCTGAGCTTGATAAACATACATTTTATTTTAATAATCAGTATCGTAGATCTAAAATAGTTATACTACTAGATGTATTTTATTACATTATATTCCAAAACTTACTCTTGATATTTAAAGTTTATAGTTATATGGTATTCTGAGAAATTGATTTTTAATTTTTAAAATTTAATTATATGTCAAAAAAACTATTCTTGGTGCTTAAATTTTTGATATTTATCCATATATATAAATATATATATTTTTCCAATGATAAAAAATTACATACATTTTAAAGCTTATTCTCTTTCTAGAGACCATGGCTTTATATTTGGTAAATAATATGTTATGTCAAATAAAAAATCAGTGTAAATTATAAAATTCTGTGAGTACATATTTAAAAAGTTGCATATAATTAAAAATGATTTTTTTCAATTTGATTGATTGATTGATTATGCAATTAATATTCATTTACATGGGTGTAAAATATATTCTGTAATCATAATTGTAAAAAAATTGCTATTGTAAATCTACACTAGTCTAAATAGAATCTCTATTGTGATCTGATTTATAATTGACATATTTTTCGAAATAATTTATGTCCAGTATTTTAACTTATCTCTATATTTGTTTTATTTATGCAGGTTATCTTGAACAGCCTGTTCTAAGAAGAACTGCCAAGAGCGACCAACCCACTATGGTAATTATATATTTATTAAATTGATATTACAATCTATTATTTTTTATATTGTGCCAAAATGGTGAAACTAATTGCAATGCTTATCTTTTTATTGACCTATTAACCCTGAATTATTAAAAAAAATATATAATAAAACCTT
>JAYRBW010061620.1:0-30654 GCA_036023295.1 Invenusta paracnida | reverse complement strand
CACCAAACTTTAACAAGCTGTCCATTGCTGTCTTCAGCATCCAACCAGGAATCATTAAACTTGGTCTTTGGTATCAAAAAAATTACTGAAATGTAAACAAAATTATAAGGTTTAGAGGTACATCACATATGTTACAAACATGCAGCATGGAAATGTTTTTGCAAGTGAAGAAAATTCAGGAAAAAGAGCATTTAGTGATTAACCCTTATCAGTATGGAAAAAATTACATATGTAGACGTTCATCTGTCTACATTTTGTAGTCATATACTAATGAGCCTATCATTACTAACAAAATTCACAAGTTGTTGTTGATTAGTAGGGATATAATTAGGAAATGTATAAAACAAATTGAGAAAAGGAAGGAGAAACTGTAATGGCTATAGAAACAAGCAAAAATGTCAGCGATTTTGAAACAAGAAGTGTAATGGCTATAGAAACAACAACATGAACAGGGGTATAGCCAGAGGGGGGGACCAGGGGCACTGTTTGTGACCAAACATTTGATATATTTTTCAACTTTTTAGCAAATTTTTATAGTTCATATTATATTGTTGCAACAGAATATATTTTATTACATATTTGTTGATGTCATTATATAAATATTATGTTGAATTGACTTACATTGTTTTGCCTTAGTTAATATAATATATAATATGTTGCATATATTAAGTCAAACAAATGCATGTTTTATGTATTTTTCCACCTTTTAGCAAAATTATATAGTTTGTATTATAGTATTGCAACAAAATATATTATATTGTATTTGTTGATGTCATTATACAAATATTATGATGAATTGACTTACATTGTTTTGCCTATGTTTTTGTCAGGGTAAGTAAAAAATATATAATTTAATAGGTAATACAATAAATTAAGGAGAAAAATCATTATGTATCTACAAAATGTATATAAAATATACTAAATATTTCAAACTAAACATAAAAAAGTTGAAAAAAATATCAAACAGAATGTCTTTCTTGAATTTGCCACAATCTCCAATATTTGACTTATGTAGTGTTGCTTTAGGATGGCAGATCTACTCTCATTCTTGTAATATTTCTATGTCTGTTGGTCTTAAATTTCTATTTTTTCTTTAATGACAATGTCTATTCTTAAATTCTAATTGTTATTAACCATATATATGCATATGGATCTAATTTTTTTAGAAGACATCATTATCAACAAAAAATTCCATTTTATTTATAGTATATACTAGTCCTAATATAATACTAATAACATTTACTATATATTGCCATTATTCAGATAATATTATTATTAATATAACTTTAAATAGGTAAATAAATATTATAATAATAAATATTAAATTATTATTGACCAATGAAAAACTATTACTGAAGAAATTTACCAAAGGCAAAGTATTTACAGTAACTTATTTATATAAACAAATAATAATATATTATTCTAGTAATATTAATAATATACCAATCTACAGTCATACTCAAAAGTTTAGAATCACCCAGAAAAAAACACATAAATCACATTATATTTCTAAAATATATTTCAGTATTAGATATTAATAGTTAATAAATTGTTTTAAACTATAAATATTTGTTTTAATATGCAAAACTACTCATTTAAATTCATACTTCCAGTGAAAATTAAAATTTGTGTGTGCTTAGATATAGTCAGAAATGAGGAAAATAAAGGATTTATCAACCAAAAAGTGGTGTATTATGGTTTATGCCAGTGAGCAGTACAATCAATGCTTGTGTTTACAATGGCACACTGCAAAAAAACTGCCCATTTATGCACAGAGTAGGGATAAACAGAGGTTCCACTCCGCTCCATTGCTAAGGATTTTCGTATATATGTTTGTTTAAATGGTTCAATAACAACGCCATTGTTCCCTACATAAAAATTGTTTCACAATGAAGACTAAAGAACAAATGGGAAGATTGTGTAGTGCCTACAGTTGCAAACATCGAAATGGAGCATCAAGTTTGATATATCCAGAAAATAAAGTGAAATTTCACCGTTTTCCTAAATGTTCAGATTGGTAAGTATGTATAGTATACACAAATTAATAAATAGAATGTTTGTTTGTTATTATTTCGATTATTTTTTAAGTAGGTAATTTTTCTATATTAGTATCATTATTACGTTAATGGTTAGGTACATTCCAGATTGAGTTGTATTCCACTGAACCTATTTAAAAAAACATATTCCTATATAAAGAAAAAGACATTGACAAGAAAACGGCTATACAATGCATGGATGATTAGTATATTGGACAAAAAACGGTGGTACTGACTATGGACCTTCAGTCTGTACTTCTAGTGCCAAAACTGAATGCTTCTGCATTGTACTATAAAACGAAATTAACAGTGCACAACTTCACATTCTACGATTTGGCAACACAAAATGGACACTGTTATGTATGGCATGAAGCTGAAGGAGGTCTCACTGCAAATGAATTTGCCACTTGCGTGATAGACTACCTGAAAAAACAGAATGCTGATAATATTGTGATATTTTCAGATGGCTGCACCTATCAAAACAGAAACGCCATTTTGAGCAAGGCCATTCACCACTTCAGCTGCACACATGGGAAAACCGTTACACAAAAGTTTCTTGTAAAAGGTCACACACAGATGGAGGTTGATGGCGTTCATTCTTGTATTGAACGTAAGTTGAAAAACGCCACCATCTATTGCCCAGCCGACTATGTCAGAAAGATTCATGAATCGCGAAAGAAGCCAAAACCCTATGAGGTAAATTATCTCACTAATGATTTTTTCAAAGATTTTTCAAACGCTGCCTCTTTCGATACTATCAGACCTGGAAGAAACGTTGGGGATCCCGTAGTAACAGACATACGTTGCCTTAGATACACACCAGTTGGAGAAATGTTCTACAAACTGGCATATCCTGACAGCTGGCGACTGCTTCCTCGTGGTCGTAATGAAGCGAAGAAACCACCTCCATCTATCAAGCAGCTTTATATGACACCATTGCCGATCGATGCGCAAAAATACAAAAATCTACAAGATCTGAAGCATGTCCTTCCAAAAGACTACCATGCTTTTTATGACAACCTACCCCACCAATAAATACACTGAATGATCTTTTTTATCAATCACTCGTCACTTGTACAAATATATTTCTTGTTTTCATATATAAATTGTATCATTACTTTTTATGCTCACCGTCTAGACTGATAATTATCTATTTTACGAACTATTCTCTATTCTACGAAATGTTTTGATGTCATCTCTATTTTACGAATTGTTTTATTGTGATACTCTATCAATCGTTTATAGAATTGTTGAATGTGCTTTTTATAACCATACTAACAATTAATAATGTAATTATATATTATATTGTCGTGCCTTATGTGTATATACTTCTATTTTAAATTGCATGTAACCTAATTGTGTATACCTGAATGTATCGAATTTAATTGAAAACCTAATTAAAGTTCTTCATAAATAAACATTTTATTATAAATATCAACTTCTGATAAATTATTTTTACTTTATTTAAATAATAACGAAATTACTTCGAATTCAATACAACTAATTATTGAAAGCTACTTATTATATAAAGTAAACCAATTAGTTTCTATTTAAGCACATTCAGCGCCGTAGCCGTATTGTCTCTTTTCTGCCATCTACACGATTCGATAAACAGCCTATGATGATACCTTCTATCTATACATAGTTTATAGATAGAAGGTTTCATCATAGGTATTATGAAGTCTGAAATATTCTATCTACCTATAAACCTAATACCACAAAGTTTTTGATATTATTAAATTTATATATAGTATATAATAGTATGTATTTGCTTAAAGTATCAAATATCATAATAATTGGCATATCAGTTCTATCAAAAACACGTTATTTGTCACTCCTGAAAAATTGAAAATTTGTAGATAGAAGGTTTCATCATAGGGTTAACGATAGGTAATACACATAAAGTTTGCACAAATTTATACACAATGTATAAAGTTGGGAATATTGACGTGTACGTTTAATCATTTTTTTTATATAAACCCATTGAATATAATATTGTGGGTATTTAATAATACGTACGTTTATTTTAATTTTAATGCATTCGAGACTGCAAGAAGCCGCTTTTATAGTTAACAACAATTATTCAAATTAATATATATACATACCTACATATAATTATATATTACCATAAAAGGAAAGAAAAGAATTTACAAATTAGTTTTAAGGATGTATACTTTGTTTAAATACATATGTATTTAAACAAAGACGGATACGTTTCCTACAGTTTGTCGATCGGAGTAATTAGAAATCTAAAACAGAAATAAATATATAACTAAAATATTATAAACAAAAAGCTGGTTACCTAAAAGCAAATTAAAAAAGATAAAGTAAAGCTAACATGTTATAGGTAAAGCGATATACATACATGTCGAGTTCGGAGAATCAATGTAATCTATGAACGACGAGTCTATTCATCCATTTATGTAATTTGAAAATTTCTTAATTGTATTAATAAAAGCCAAAAATGGCAAAAGTGTGTTACCTCAACCCATGAAAGAAATGAAATATCCGTTGAATGTGTTCGCTCTATAGTTAATAATATTGGACTTGAGATAACTACTTTAAAAAACTGTTATACTTAAAGCATAAAGGATATTTATAATTGTATAACTTCCTTCAATTTAATGTGTTTTCTTTTAATTTAATGTGTTCATAAATTTAACTTTTGAAATTTCTATTAATTAATGCATGAACGTATTATAAAGGCAGGAATATACTTAATAATATTCTTAATAATAAAACACGTATTTAACTCCTGTCCAATATTATTAGCTAAAGAGCTAATTACATTTAACGAATATTTCTTTTATGGGTTGAGCTAACACACTTTTGGCAATTTTTGGCTTATATTAATATCTCAATTTTTTTATGAATACATTTGTTTTATTTAGTTTTTCACGGCGATTCTAACAATATAAATGTTATTCCTGCAATACAGAGGTAGCTGACTATTTGCGCTAAAATGAACTACTTATAATAACGTGTTAGATAGGAAACAGTGGTTACAATGCAAAATCTAGGCCCCCTAGCAACGGTTGCTAGGTAAAAAATATGTTTTTCATCTCTGGGACATTTCCAATATATGTTCAAAATGTCATAAAAATCGCTTTAAAGTTTAGAGGGTGTTATTGGGTCTGAAGAATAAGAATAAAAAGAATTAGAATAATAAAAATAATTACGAAAAAAAATCATTTTTTGCACCTAAACATCTATATTTCTATAATAGTTATAAAGATGAAAATTGGCAAGCTGATTAATTTTCTTCGGCGCAACACGATAAAAGTTATTTCAAAATATAAATTAGTTTTTAAATGGTATAGCTGTTTAAAAATGGCCGTTCTTGTGGTATTCTAATATACCTTACTGTACGTATAGGTTACTCCCATGAGCTCGTAGGTTTGGATTATAGTATAACTCAGCTACTAAGTGAGTGTTAGTCGTTCGATTTGCTAATGGACAGTATAGTCCAAAAGAAACCATGTTGTAAAAAACTAAGCCGTAGTCCGTGAGATATTGCATATTACAGAAGAATTATTACAAGTAGCATGTTCGGTAACGCTGCAGTCCTTTAATAGTGCGACGAGTCTCATCTATATAAACCTTTTTACAAAGATTACAGACGACTTTATAAACAACAAAATTTGTATAACATTTATTTGAGACTACAGCTGAACAGTTATGCAGCAAATACAACTGAAAGGCTATTAAGAAGTACATTACGAAATTCTCAAATTACCTTATTAATGGACGTAAAGGGTCGTCACTTTTCATAGCTTAATCTGATTCTCTGAACTTTACATGCACACGTGTATAGTGTTACATCCATATTAGCCTCACTTATTGTGTTATTAAATTGCTTTTACGTAACCGACGTTTTTTTATAATTATTTAACTAAATTTACATTATTATGTAGTTACTCCTGTTTCAGATTTCTATGTAGTTATTTATGCCGACAAAGCTGTAGTGAAACGTCCCTTTTTAATTGTATATTTAATCCATAAAGCTAGTTTGCAACTGTATTTCTTTTCCTTAACTATAGAGTATGGTCGAATTATACTGTATGTATATTTATTTATTATATACAACCATAATATAAAAAACTAATATACATAGTATAAAGAAAGTAAGAAAAATCTTATTTCTTTGTCATATATTACATCTATAAAAACAACTATCTAAATTTCAACAAGCAAATTTCTCGCAAATAGAATAAATTTATCCCATATAGGAATTAGCAGGAATGAATTATTAATTATCTAATAACATAGTAGTCTTCCGGTATTTTACCAGACTGCATTTTATAGACGTAGGTATATAATTTTACATTGTTCCTGTTAGTATAGCAAATGACTATAGGTATTGAATGCTTCATTTAAGAAGAATATTACAAGAAAAAACAGAATTACTAGTAAATATATAAAGTGTTGAAAGCTTTCTATATCTAGCAATAGAAAAACAAAGTTTGATACATTCTTTATACTTACACGAGCTAATAAAAATAGGCCAACAAGGTCTGCTTCATTTTCCATCATTCTACTATGTGGTAATGCGAACTGTATCTGGAAAGTGTTAAACAGATTACATTGTCATTGCAGTCTCCTTTCATCTTCTAAAAATATAGAAATATGGTGATTTTTGTGAAAGCTAATTGTATCTAAGTATACTCTACAATTAACGTATAAGATAATTCCTTGTTTCTAAAAAGATTTCGATTTTTAATAGATTTTCGTAGCATTTGAAAACTGTTCATTCACGTATAGTCTTTTCGGAGTAAATATATATACATATATATGTTTCTAACCAGTATACAGGTAGTAGAAATTTAATTTGCAACCCAAATATTTAACAAAGAACTAAAAGACATATTAGCAAAGTTCATATATTGATTACTGAGTTCAATTTATTAAATAGCACAGAAAATAATAGAATATAATAATAATTTAGCAAGTTTCGTCAGTCTTTTTTGATATTTAAATATTTACTCTGCTTTATCTAGAATTTAAATTCATCCTAGCTATGTACTGAGCTGTAAATAACACGAGCCAGTCTATTAGATAAATAATCTTATTATTTTCAACAATCATTCAAAACCGATGCACCATTATAGGTACAGTTAACGTTAATAATAGTTATATGTATAAATTAAATGCTTGCCTATACATATATATACATATGTTTTGCCTTTGTCATTTTGTTTGACGAAAAACTGTAATATACCACTTAGAGCATTTCTGTAGTGCTTTATTGGCTTTGTTTTCTAAATCATGATAGTCATTTACAATTCAAAAGATGTTTGTGTCATCAGCAAATAGATTTATTTCATTTTCAGTAGCTATAGGATTTTTATATCATTAATATACACTCAAGTGAATAAAATTGAACCTAAAACACTCCCTTGTGGGACGCCAAAGCTTATACATTCTATTTTAGAATCTATATAACTTACATGAGTATAGCACTTTCTATTAGCTAGTATACACTTGTATAGTGTAATTACTATAACTGTATTTTTTCTGTATGTCCAATAAAGTGTTAGAATTAAACTTTAAAAATAAATCATCAAAAGTCCTCGTCAAAAATACGCTAAATTCTAGAAAGAATCGCCACCCTTTTTGCTTATACAATAAATACACAATATTAAAATGTTTAATACTATTAGTGCCACAAGAGGCTTGCTCTCAAAAGGGCATTTGTAATAGGAAAGGGGTATGGTATATACCCGATGGTATCCTTTAGACATGCATGTGACAAGATTGTCAATGAACTCCTGGGGCATTACATTCTATGATTATATATTTATAGTTCACCTAAATGCTTGATATTCTCAGATTTCTTATCTTGAACCTTCTTTATGTTATCCCAGCTGTTTTCAATTGGATTAAAGTCAAGTAATCTTGAAGACCATGGAATAATGTTAACATCATTATCACCAAAGAATTCTAAGGACAATCGTTGATCGTTAAGAATGGGTATTATAGTACTGTAACGTCCAAGAAAAATTAGGAAGGGATATCGGCAAGAAATCGTCTTATCACACTAGATACAGTTGTTGTGGTCATTGAAAGTTTGGTCTAACACCTAAAGAACTGAAAGATTATCATGCCAAATAACACCTCCCCAAACTTGCGCAGATTCTCAACCACATTGAACAAATCTTTTAGCCAAATTTCATCTATAACTTACTTCTCTTATCCTTTAATCCTCCTTCCGACATCTACCAGAAGTAAATCTGGAATCATTACTCTATGCAACACAATTAAATCAGTTGGAATTTCATAATTAATGAATAAAATGAACAAAGCAAACACTTTAAAGTAAACACAATATGATGCATAATGGTAACAAATTGACCTTCATAATTAACATTATTAATAATGACACGCAGTATTCACACTCATGCTGGCTCAATGCATTATACAACACTACTAACAGATATCGATTAGCATATAATAGTATTTGGTCTGCTCTTTAGTTTACTGTAATTTAGATAGTTATCTATACCAATATCTCACTAACAACAACTTAGTGAAATATTTATTTGTCATTTATTTAAGATGGCGGTAATTTTTGAAACTCTTGGACTGTACAGTGAAATTGCTTATAATACTTATAACGAAGGATTAATGTACTGACTTTAATTTTAGTAATTAACCAGTTTATTTAATATTTTTGACTTGTCTATAAATAAAGATATAGAATAAAATAAATATATTCTAAACAATATATTTTCTGTATATACTTATATATATCATATATATCAAAACATTTTGTTATCCCAGTGTAAATGGAGTATTTAATTTAAATCTATAATAACTGACTTTGTAGAAGCCGAACTGTAGCAAAGCCATCCAAGCGGCCATCAAGGGTGTCCGGGAAATGGTTGCCAAGAGGTAGATCGATGCAATTCCGATACAGTTTTGAAAAATAAATTGACCCAAATTCTCGTTCTATTTTGTGTAGAATATACATATATATATATATATATAGAGTGAGTATAGGAGATTAATTATTTATTCAGAGCCGTAAAGCCTTGGAACATAAAATAGATTATTTAGAACATATTTTAAAAATTCATATTTAAAATGATAGAATTTTTAAGCGGGTACTGTTTAGTTTCGTATAATAAATTATGAAGTACAATAAAAATAAGTTTTGGGGCAAAATATTTTTGTTTCAAAATGTTATGAATATTTCGAAATAAATAAAATAAACTATTACAGTAAAATCTCTCTATAACGGACTTTAAGGGACCTGGAAAAAGTGTTATAGCGAGTAGGATAGAGAATTTATTTTAAAAACATTTTCCAATGTAATATGAATACATATAATACTATGAACATTATAGTATGTACAGAATAGAACAATATATGACATGTAGTAAATGCATGATACTAAAAGAAACAAAAAATTGTCAATTTAGTATTTAAATAGTCGGTAATCTTTTTTTGTTTACAAAGCTTTAGTCGTTTTTGTTTACAGCGTTCTATCCTCTACATACTTGTTCTGTGGCTGACAGTAGGAGTTTGTTATAGACTATAATTTTAATATAGAGAAGATAGGAAACGGGACCAAAAATTAGTCTGTTATAAAAGGAGTCCGTTATAGCTTAATATTTTAATATGGAGAAGATAGGAAAAAGTTATAGGTTCTACAAAAGAAATATATTATAGTGCAGGTACGTTCTAGAGAGATTTACTGTTTTACCTATTTAAAAAAGTTATTTGGCCTATTTTTAATGAATGTATTACAAAAAATCTTTATTGAACTATATTTGAAGTTTCTAAATTCTACTCTATCAGAAAGTCTCAAAATTATCACACGCCCCCTCGAGATACGGACGCGCAAAAAAATCCAGATTGGATATTTTAATAATATTTGAACATATTTACTAATTCTTGTTTCAAATTCCTTGTATTAATATATTTACATATTAGTGTGTTTATAATAGAATCACAGCATAATAACTCATATACTACATCTGATACACTCGTAATGCCGATTTATCACAAATGTATAAAAGAGTTTAACAATGTCAATTTTATGTACATAACTATAGTGGCAAAGATTATACCAGTTGAAGAAACAATTTAATAAGCGTATATATATATACACGTGTAAAGCATTTAAAATGTTGAAAAAGTGTAGGCTTATATGTATTACTAATGCTAGCTAAAACTCAAATAAAACTTTGAATTACTTTAAGAAAAAATATTGGAGAATATATGACAATAGTTGTTATTAACGTTCTTGGTTCAAGCAATATACCTAATATGTCAATACATTTTCTTTTTACCATTTCTTGTCAAAGTAGCATAATATTATATTTGTCTTTTTACATATAACCCCCCGTGAGTACAATTATCTAACTAATGCTATATAAAAATCAGATAAATCATTCAAACTTATACCGAGTGTTGTAATGCTACGTGAGCCATTTCATGAGCAAGAATGCTGGCCAATTGATCGTCTGACTCCACAAAATCCAAGAGTCCTGTATGTATTATCACGTAGCCACACTAAAAAGAAGTTGATTAAATTTACAACAGTAATTTGGTATAGTAAATGTAGTTTAACCCTTATCCATACCGAGGGGAGGGGGTGGCTTCTTAGATTTCTGTGATTTTTAAATGAATTAATTAATGAAGGAATGTAAATTTCTCTGTCAATTCCAGGCACCGAAAGTGTTGGTCACGTGATCACACTCCAGGCACCGAAAGGGTTAGTCACGTGATCACACTCCAGGCACCGAAAGAGTTGGTCACGTGATCACACTCCAGGCACCGAAAGAGTTGGTCACGTGATCACACTCCAGGCACCAAAAGGGTTGGTCACGTGATCACACTCCAGGCACCGAAAGAGTTGGTCACGTGATCACACTCTAGGCACCGAAAGGGTTGGTCACGTGATCACACTATAAAAATGCACCCCTTTGTAAAAGTAATCAAAACATATTATTTATACAAAAAATACATATTTCTCTCAAAATCAACAAAACACTGAGCAGTAGGGTGATTAATTTCATGGAAAAATTCATAAAGTGCAAAAAAAATTTTTTTGCAGAAAATATTACTTTTTTTTTTACAAAATTTCATTATTTAAAAAAAGAAATCTTAATAATTTCTTTCAAAGGGTTTGTTTTCAATGTTTGTTTCACTAGCTTCGAAGTTTTAAAACTCTACTTTAAAATATTATAAAGGTGCCCAAGGAGTCCCTCCCCCCCCCTTCGGGATATGGATGCATATTAAAGCCCAGCATGGATAAGGTTAAGAAAATTTGATTATGTCTCTGCTCTTAAATGATAAATATGTTTTTACTAAGAAATAATATGCGTTGACCCTGACAGGCATAACAGCTTAATATTACTCGTATAATTTTATGTTGAATACAAATAATTATTTAACAATTTAATTGTACAGGTAATAATAAAATATATTACACCGTATCTCTACAAATATTTACAATTTACCTTGGACACGAGATTATATATACAATAGAATTGCATATAGTAATCTAATGGTGTCGGTGAAGACATAAAACATCATTGTAATGAATGATTTATTGGATTGTTAAAATATCAGTGGAGTGAGTATAATTGAATGAAAAGTGCATTTCTCGTAGTACATCATCTATTTTATTTTCTACAAACTAATTGTACTTACCTCTATGTAACATATGTACTTACAGGATGACAAACAGCTTTCAATAATTCTGAATCCAAAACTAAAACTTTCCAGTTTTGCTTGACTCCGGGGACATCGGAATTTTTCTTGGCCAATTGCGAGAAAAGCCGCTTTACTTTTCGTGTGTATGGATGCGTTGTTGGTAAAATATTTTTTGAATCTACTGAAAGCTTTAGGATAGGAAATAAATAGTGAGTAGAAGTTACTTAATCAATTTCCTGTGTTACTAGAAGAGGAAATCAACTATATTCCTATTGTATCTTTGAATATAACCTTCAATGGATAGAATATACTTATCCCTTAAGTAATTTTATATATTTATATTATCTGTACTTGTACGTATAAGCAGGAACATAATATCTTCTTATAATCAATGATGGGAATTGTTAACAGGTGTTGAAATTTGAAGTTGATTTATTATTTATATGTATGTAATACAAAGATTTTATGTCTAAATTATCTATATTGATAATTTATTTCTAAAATTTGTTTCAAATCGGAATTGAGAAATATACCTGTATGACTAAAAATTAGAGCGTTTTCATAAATATATTTTTTTAACGAATTAATGGTTTTTTTGCGTACTGTTTTTAAAGCATGGATTATATATTTATATTATAGTATTCTACATACTGAACAAATTTAGTAATAATGTTTAGCTAGTTTTTAGCAAGAATGGCATTCCATGTCTCCTTGTATTCTCCAAAAGAGTTATGGGCAACAGCTATGGAAACAGGATTTTGGACAAGGGCTCCTGTAATTTGGCTACCGCGTCTTTAGGAGTTAGATTATGCATGCACTTTGATTGCAATTTTTATTCAAAATAGAAATAAAAGTTTATACAAATTTAAAAAATTTGACACACATAAATGTTCATAGATGTTATTATAATTTATTGACTTTTTAAAATAATATAATAGTAGAATAACATAGTGAAAGATTTTAAAAAGCTTCACATGCATCCAATACTTTTCATGGTATCATTTCCAAGATTTCTAAATGTTTGATTTATTTACATTACATTTTTGAGTATAGTCACATAATCCTTAAAATATAAAATTTAAATTTAGCTGTTTTCTGTTCAATAGTAAAATAAAGATATAGACAAATTACATAAAAGTGTACTTGCTAAAAATACTGACACAAATATAATTTAAACTTTTAGTGAATTAAACTTACTTATATTAAATCTAAATAGAATATAAGGTTAAAATTAAAAAAATCTTTGGTCGAGGCATTGGCATGGTTTTAAGTCTCTAAGCTATTCGTTGTGGCGACAAATTGAAACCCTATTTGATTCCTTTTTCAGATTCCAGTGTTCCCCTAAAATAGGGAAATGGCTATAACTTTTGAAAGCAAAGGAAAGTAATTATCCAAATTAGGCAAAGTGTCTAAAGACGTTGTCTTATAATTGGGTCTAGTTTGTGTCCTAAAATTTTAATTGAAATCGGCTAAATGTTGAATCGAAAAATTTTAGGCTTCATCTAAGCCTCGTCAAAATATGTTTGTTTTTTAACTCTGCGGCACTTAATCCTAACGGCTTTAAAAATAATGAATCGTCTCAAACTCCTCACAGGTCGAAAGAGAAAGTAAATTAACCATAGATAATTTATACAAAGATTGTGATTTAACTAAATGTTCATCAGAGGAACAGATTTTTAATTAATTTATGTTCATCAAAATTACTTTTTTTAGAATACAAAGTGCGGCCGGATCAAATGCAACACCCTGTATAGCACTTGTAATATGGACTATGCGTTGTTTCACGCGTTTGTGATAATGGCAAGAAAAAACACAAATTACTTTTTTTGATATCGAAGCAATATCTTTATATACGAAAGGAATCTAAAGAGGAATTAGACGAGCCCGGCTCATATACTCTTTCGCTTATTTGTTATACATATAGGTCTAATTTTTCTAAGTAATAATCACTATTTCAACATAAAATAGCATGAATTAAAAAGTAATACCATATTATATGAAAAGGCCGATTCTTATAACCGTAATACATTTTGATCGCCATTTACAGTTTTACAATAGGCAGGGGCCACCGTGGACATATCACCATAATACCTATCGTCGATCAGCCATTGAAGAACTGGGTTAGGTAAATAATTCTGTCCAAACTTCGAATGGATAGAATAAGTTATATATGTATGTCATAACTTTGTATAGAAATAAATACAAAATATTTTGTTTGTACATATTGGAGTTAAAAATACGTACCATTTCAAACATCTTCCGAGACATAATTTCTGCATATTCCTCATCAAATACGGCAAACCTTTGTCGTTCCGTTATTGGGGAAATAGAGCTATTCGATTTATAATAAAATGTCATCCCGGTTGCAAATAATCCATATGTGAAGACCGTAATTTTTGTGTAGAGCTTTCGCCGTGGAGTTGACCAAGATGACCAAAATCTTCGTGTTGCTCTGAAAAGATTTAAATATAAAAGATCAACATAGATACAAAAAATTTATAATTTATTTTAAATGTATCAAGAAAAATACCTCATGTAAATGCAATAAGTTTACAATATATTTTTTACAAATTATTAATGATTATTTCTACAATAAATGTCAGTTGTCGAAGATGAGGATAATATTCACAGCCTTATAGGTTATCATATAGGTATCAACATTGAAATTGTTGCAAACATTTTATGAGCCTTAGATATGCTGACCACTGCATCATTGAGAACTTTAACTAATATTCGCGACAAATGCTTCGCGACAAACACAGGCTAAACATCCACTGCAACCCATCAACTTAGGCGAAGATGTTGGACATAACACAACTTATAATTATTATATTTATAAATATGACACTTAGCGCTTAGCCTTTGTTTATCTGTTAATATACATAATATATTATGCCAAGCATATGTCTCGCCAATTAGCCAGGTGGTTGTTTATTTTAATAGTGCTCTCTAGACAGCTTTCAGAGTTCTTAATGATGTAGAGCGATTCGAATATCCACTCGTAAAGTGGAAGCATCGGGTGCCTTTCCTGGTTTAGACTCGTATTATTTTTATACACTTATTATTTATACAATTATTTAATGTTGCATATCATCGTTTCGTTTTTTAATTTTTACGTACCTATATCTTTAGCTTTGCACACTTTTAAGCTTATTAAAAATGCAAGTAAAACAACTCCAATTAAGAGTCGTCAATTGACACAAAAAATACTTAATTGAATTGTAATACTTACCTTCCACATAAAAAAGCCAATATATGACAGGTTGTGAAACCTTTTCGTGGAGAACTAAGGTGAAAGTTAGCACGCGGAAGGGATATCATATAATTGTTAGAACAAGGTCTAATAAATCCATTACTTTGAATTAAACGTTTGATAAAATGCATAATATCTGAAATAGTTGAAGGAAAATTCTAATTTTATTAAATTTTAAGTATTTAAGAATAATATTACAAAACGAAGATATACATATATTTATAGAGTTGCATTAATTAGAATTGAACTTAAAATTTAATGAAAATTTTTGTTTATTGAATGATGTACTAAATTAGCTCAAATCTAAAAAAACTTAACTATGTTATACAAATTATAAAGCGTAAGGTGAAGAAATTTAAACTTATTGAAAATGAATAATAATAAACGAGAACAAATGAGCACTTAAAAAATGTAAAATTCTTACCTTTAGTAAAATGATGATTAAAAGAAAGATGTCAATTTTATTTTTTGATTAAATATAGATTCCGCTGTATATGATAGGTGAATTAATTAACAATATATATTTGCACAGCTTAAAAAATATTTCACCTTATACATTTTACAATATAAAGCTATCGTAAGTTTTGTTCGATATTTACATCCAATTATTGATTAGACGTTAAATAATTTGTTTTGAATTAATCAATACTGGTTTAATAATTCAGAATTAATTTTTAAACCTTTTATTCTTTTACGGTCAAAACTATAATAAAATTATTTGCGAGTGTTTGTAATTAGAATATGATATATATATATATTTAACTTTTTAAATGAATTTTAATTTTAGAAAAAATAATAATTTCTAAAATTAGTATTAAATTTGTGCAAATATTTTTAGATTATTATAAAATCTAGATATAATTGAGACTAATATGTGGTTACTTCCAATTACTAGTTCATAACAATCCCTCAGATGTTACACTTTCTGAAAATGATTATTCTTTTGATTCAGATAATACATCGGTTTCGTCTCCCAATACGACGGTTTGACAAATGACCGTCGATATAAGTGACATTATGATAACGTTATGTGACATTAAATGAATATTATGTAACATTATATGCACATTATGTAACATTATGTAACATTATTTGAACATTATGTAACATTGTGTAATATTATGTTACATTATGTGCACATATGTGTACATAATGTCACTTAAGTATATGTGTAAAATGCCTGAATTTCATAACTATAAGAGTGAATTTCGTTTTGGACCCTTTCGGCTGCCATAGAAATAATCATTTCTAAAAATGTGTGCAAATATTTTAAGATTATTATAAAATATAGATAATTGAGACTAATATATGTAGTAGAATAATAAAATCCAATAGGTATAACACATTAATCATAAATCTGTATTAGTAGGTATGTAGCATACAGATTTAGACTATGGCTTACATCATCAGGCAAAGAATAAGAGCATTAGCTGGAGTGGTGATTATCTTGAGTCAATAATGCTATAAGATATGACCAGTAGAACATTTAAAAATCATTTTTTTCTCTACTTTATATAATAACTATTCATATTTCACTTTTTAATAGTTCAATCAAGATTATTTTGGATATAAAGTTACGTCAATAGAAAAGTATATCACATGATTTTTGGAACATAAAATGAACTTGTTAAGCAAAATTATTATGCACTACAATTTTTATATGCTCATAATGAATGTATAATGAATAATATAATTTTTTATGCTCTTGTGAATATTCTTTTAATATACATACACATAATAGAGGTTTGGTGAAATAATACAGAATGATATACTATATACATGTATATATATAATTATAAATTACGCTATGAGCATATGATTAAACCGTTTTACGGCGAAGTATAAAGCTTAATTTATATTTCATCCATAATTTTTGTACCAGATTTTAAAAGCTCAATTATTTATTAAATAAAATTCTAAATTTTCTATCTTTTTAACTTTGTGTTCACTGAACTATAATAGTCTATTCTATTATTAGTTACCTATTCTGTTTTTCCATTTACAATTAATTAATTCTAAACGGTTATTGTGTTAGTTTGCCTATTAAATTTTTATTCCCCCGTAAACACTTAGTTTTACCTTGTACCAAGTCCTATTTAAGCTTGTTCATCAGTTTTAATTTAATTGATTCCTTGGCTTTGAGTGTCTCTTCACAATGTCTTTAGCGTCTTTTGCTTATGAGTCTCCATTCTTTACATGTACAATAAATGTAAATTTTGCTATTCTAGTATATACAGTGTTCTTAGTGCCACTCTTAGTGCCACTCAAGCGTATGTATGCCTACATAATTATCTGTATACAGTGTTACATACCCACTTACCTCTCAGCCTCTGCCGTGAAGCAACCATTTTTTTTCAAAAATTGTGCTTTGATTAAAATAATAAGTTATGAAATTTCATATTGCAGCTACTGGGTTTTATTTTATAATTCTTTATTTATCTCTTCATTAATAATTGATATAAGCCAAAAATGGCAAAAAGTGTGTTTGCTCAACCCATAAAAGAAATAAAATATCCGTTAAATGTGTTAGCTCTTTTGTTAATAATATTGGACTTGTGCAAACTACTTATTTATTAATAAGAAAATGATTAAGTATATTACTGCCATTATAGTACGTTTCTGTCTTAATTAATAGAAATATCAAAAGTTAAATTGATGAATACATAAAATTAATAGAGAACACATTAAATTGAATGAAGTTATACAATTATAAATATCCTAGACAAAATGATTTCAGTACAATAATAGTATGTATAATAGTTTTGTTAAGTAGTTAGCTGAAGTCCAATATTATTAGAGCTAACACATTTAACGGATGTTTCATTTCTCTTATGGGTTGAGCTAACAAACACACTTTTTGGCTTATATTAATATCACAATTTTTTGCTGAATACATTATTTTATTTAGTTTTTCACGGCGATTCTAACAATATAAATTTGGTTCTTGCAAAACACATAGGTAGCTGTCTATTTTGAGCCAAAAATTATCTATTTATAACGTGTTAGATTGGAAAAACTAGTTGCTATGCAAAATCTATGCCCCTAGCAACGATTGCTAGATAAAAAGATTATTTTTCTCATCTCCGGGACATTTCCAATAATGTTCACAATTTCATAAAAATTGCTTAAAGTTTACGGGGTGTTATTGGGTTTGAAGAATAAGAATTAGAAGAATAAGAATAATTACGGAAAAAGTCGTTTTTTGCATCTAAATATCTTTGGTTCTATAATAGTTAAGAAAATGAAACTTGGCAAGCTGATTAATTGTTGGCGGCGCTACACGATAAAAATTCAATCATTTCAAATTATAAATTATTTTTTAAATGGTAGCTGTTTAAAAAATAGCCGTTCTTGTAGTATTCTAATATATATACCTTACTGTACGTAGGTTGCTTCCGCATGAGCTAACAACATTCTACAGTAGGTTTAGATAATAAATTACGTACTTTTAGTTTGATATCTTCGTTGTCACAAAAATAGTTGAATATTTTGTTTAATAAGTTGATAATTTAATACACAATTAAATATTTGTAGCAGCGTTTATCACTCGCTATTAGCTTAGAATTTATCATTTAAAAAAATAAGTAAAATGTTGTGATTGTAGCAGCAGCAATAGTTTGTATGTATAAAAAAAGGAAGAGTAATAATATGTACATATAAGTATATATCTATTTTTTATTCTTTATTTATTCTTAAAGTATTCAAGGATTTCCAAAATTCACAGTTACAACTTCTTATATATATTATGTTAACCATTCTAAATTGGAAATCTTTCAAATTAAATTAGAATGAAAATTGGAAGACTTGGCAAGATAAATTGGAAAGATATCCCATTTATCAAATTTTACTGGAAAGATATTAAATTTATAGAATTTAATTGGAGAGATATCCAATTTATAAATTAAATTGTTTTTATGGATGTTAATAAGGTTATGGAGTGTATTCTACAAACATTTAAATATGTAGCTTTTAAAGAGAAAGAAAGCATGAAAACTACAAGGGGTAACCCCAATCAGAGTGCAATGATTTGGCTCACTCTGACGATCCCACATTTTTAATCACAGTTTTTCCCCACGCCAGGTAAGTTTGAGTTTCTAAAAGAACTAGACGTGGGGTGTTGGCAATGTAATATGTCCCCCTAGCTCTTCAATCGCATAATATAGGTAAATTTAGGTAATTAATAATATTTTACTGTGACTGCATTACATAATGTTAATATGTCTGCATATAAATGACATAAAACGTATTAATATATAAAAAACTTTGGGTGATCCTATAACATATACAGATATACTACTTTAAATAATGTTTGTAAAAATAAATTAATAATGTGAAGACACGACTGTATAGAAAAGTTATCAGTCAAAAAGTAAAATAAACAAAGTGTGTTTATAATTTTAATTTAATATCAAATATACTAAACAATGATAGAGATACTAAATACGCATTCGTTAGTCTCTTTGGATAATATCTTTCAAATTTCTTTACTGACAACCAATGTTAATATTTTAAATATTAAAACTTCTAATTTTAATCGTCTTTATAACTATTCAAGCAATCTTTCAAATTTATTGAAACTATAAAAACTTTGATATCTTTCCAAAATACTTTCCATTATAATTTCAAATTTATCAAAGTTTAATAAACTACATATCTTTCCAATTTTCTTTCCAGTTTTTAAAGTTTATTTAACTTTGACATCTTTCAAAGAATATTTCCAAACTATAACAATTTTTTTAAACTTGTATTAATCTTTAAAAACTTTCAAATTTATATCAATGACTAATCTAATTTATCTAAGAAATTTAATTTCTTTGAAAGATATACAATTTTTGATTCACTGGGGCAGTGTCTTATATATGTATACTATATTCTACATTATGCTCAGGTTCTCTCATTATGTCCTACAAGATCGAATATGTAAATAATTGTAAGTAAAACTCACAAAATAATCAGTTATATAACGATTGAATTTCTTTTCCTTTAATCTTTTCCCATCGAGCAAATGCTGTGTATAAATCATGAAAATTACTGGATGAGTCTTTTTACCGAAAGGTAGATTGACAAATTCAAACTAGTCTCTGGTCCTATGAAGTCTCGATAGCAATTCTATAATATGTACATAACCTTGATAATACCTACCTTGTTTTTGAAGTCAAACATGTTAACGATCATGCAAAGAATTAAGTTTAGGTAAAAGCATGTTATTGTTAAATTTCAAAATAATATGCAAGACGTCCTTCTCTCTATATAAATAAATCGTATATATTGATTTAAGTAGATAAGGATTATAAACCGATATGAAATTCTAACAACTTGCAGATTAGCATAATGCATATTAACATGTTATGTTTAAATTTTCTATCTCATAAAATATGGTGAATTCTATTTATATTATATAATATGCAAAATATGAATGAAAAATATATTTTTTAATATAATATTATTCGTAATATTATACATTGATATTGTATTATTTAATGCTTTTATTTCAAAACGAATTATGAGACAACACGTATAGGTAGTGTTTGAAATTATTTAATAATAGTATTACACCCAAAGACGTTTAAATATACTACCTAGACTAGATACGATAATAGAAAGAGAGACAAAATATATGTAATTCTTCTGTTGACATCTCAGCCAATCAAAATCGACTATAACTATTGAAATTTGGTAGGCAAAAGGATGCTTACATAAACTATAAGGCAAAACTATGCATATTTCTTTAAATCGCGGTCATCGATAAACTTTTTTAATATTTAAGTTATACTCCTATAAATTACATATATTATAACTAATATTCTGACGCACATGTCTATAATTTTACTTTTCATATCAGTATTTTATATCAGGTACACTTTCCCGTTTGAAAATCGACCGTTTATACTATGAAAGATGTAAATTTATTTCTTTTGCCTACCAAACAAAAATCGATTCGAAACCGAAATTTCAGATATTTCGGCGCGTGTCTAGTCTAGGTAGTATATTTAAACGTCTTGGATTACACCTAACCAGTAATGTATATTTATATAAATCTCTGATATTTCATTTTGCATATTTATAAAATCGCATTGAAACAAATGCGTAAGACTAATAATTTCGTTATATAGACAAAATAAAATAAAACATAGAGTTATCTTATTTGCTAAACATAAGCATATATAAATTCCTGTTTTCTACTTTTGAAAATATAATTATATTATAATTAAATTTTTTTTATTTTTATTATAAAACGTAACAGTGATGTATATATGTATATGTATACATATAATAACTATTTCAACCAAACGTAGTTCTTTGTGGTATATAATTTAATTAAATACAAAATGTTAATTATAAGAATATATATGTAATTGCTTTGTGCCCAATTATTTTAATTATAATTTTATAGCTTCATACAGATAAAAAAAAGAGTAGAGAATATAATTATTATTTGTAAAATTTGTTATATCAGTATAAATAATTATTACCTAGGCAACTAGATATAACATTTTAATTAATAAAATACTCATTTAGGCCGGATATATGCATAAATAGAAGCCTTAACATTCGTAGTTTTAGTAAAAAGTCATAATAATGTACATGCAAATACTGTTTAGATTCGAATTATAATCTTTACCTAATTACCTATTAATTATTATTTATGCATATGGCCGAGTATTAAAACTTGAAAATATCATGCATTTTCCTATAAAAAAACGAAATTCTTTTTGATCATAGATAACGTATACTTATTATTCACATAATAATATATGATTTTCATTCATATAACTATATTTTCATGGTAAGATGTAAAATTATTTTTTGACTGTCCCTGTACCCTCTCCTTTAAGTATATAAAAATAGTGTAGCTTTCCTTGAATAGGTGACCAAATACATGTTCGTTTTCATTCATTATTTTTTTTTTTCTTACAGATACCAAATCTACTAAGTTCATAAATTTAATGTTAAAATGTAAATTGAAGATGTATATTTCACCATACATACATTTTATATTAATTAATTATTATATTAATTATTAGTTATATCTAACTAAATATAAGTAGTATATAAATAATTATATCCTATTGTAGTACAGGTACTGGTAAACTATTTAATTATCTTAAAATGTTTCAGTACCTTTTTGTAATAGATTGAATAATATTTTATACATTTATTTTAATTTTTACATTAATAAAATCACAATGGACCTAATTTTTTAATAAATGCAAATATATTAGCGAAACTGTTACGTACGGGAATTTTTTTGGATGTATTATACTGATAATAATAGGAAAGATTTGAATATTTGAATAGTTTTTATTTTATTAAAGTTCAATACTACACTCTTAAACAGGGTGTAATGTGCCGAAAATAATGTTAAACGTTTTATTATACGGTAAATAATATACTTATATATATCTATAACAATTACGTCTCTTATAAATGGAATCAACAAATCTAAGTATTACAGTAAAGTAATATAGTTAAAACAAATCTCAATTTTTGAACAGTCATCTTTTTGAAGGTAGCATCTCTTTTATTTACACTCATATTTTTATTAAGTTTTTCTAATTCAGTCGTCCGAAAGCAGTAATGACCTCTCTCGGAAATCTTCACTGGTTCTTCAACTGATTGAACATCTTCTTTGGGCTCAGTGTATTCTTCTTGACTATCAGACCAAATGTACGAACCCGCAAATCCATTTCTCATGAACTGAACTCGTACTTCTTCACCCAAATCTTCCAACACTTTTGTAAAATATATGTAGGCTGATCCTTTCTTTAGAATAAGTGTCCCGGCCACATATGTACCCGGAGATAATGTCAGAATCGTTGATTGTGTTTCTAAAGGTATTGATATAGGCTCACGTATTATAATTTCAATACCAGATTTACGTTCGCAAGCCATTTCCATGGAACAATAACCTTGTTCCTCGCGAACATGAACTAATTTCCATTCATCGAGATTTCCTTTATTTAGACAGGTAGAGTTATCTTTTACGATACAGTGTTCACAGTAACACGAAATGCTTTTCATTTCAATAAACCTTTTTTATAGTTTTCACCACTGCTTACTTTGAGTACTACATTCACGACTTTACTAAAATTTCATTGACTAGCTCGGATAACATTTGCTTAGAATTTATTAAGAATAATATAGAATTTTCGACTGAGCATTTTATTGTCACCTTTGTGTTCGACAAATTATTTTCTTCGATTTTTCAACTTTTCAGGTTTTGTCTAATATTATTTCGATACTTTTGCTGTCGTAGCTTCGCCAATTCTCGCTTGTGGTTATCAAGTACAGCATTTTTCTTTGCGCTTAGATGGGTCTTATTCCTTCCCATAGCCTTAAAAATATGTATTTATCATTATTGTTACAGTATAATAATAGATTAATGCATATATATATTCGAATTATGCATTAAATAATGATCGGCAGAGCTTCAATCACTGTTCTATGCCATGTGTCTAATAGCTCAGTATATATTAAAAATAAAAATTAATAAGCAGTCCAAGTAAATATGATTGGAATATATATATATTGCGTTATTTATTAGATTATAGTTTGGTATTGGCGTCAATGTAAAAACTTTTTTTAAAGTTAACACACTGTGAAATAGTATTCTAATGACCTAATCCGCTCAGAATATAATAAACATTTAAATAAACCTATTCACAAAACAGCACAATGTCGATTATCATGTATCGATAACAGCGTTACTTTTGTGCGTTACGTGTGAAAGATGTCTTTTTGACATCTACATTTCTCAGAGATGAGTTGTTTTACTTTTTTGTAATAAAATGATATACCTACTATTGCAATACAGGCGCTGCCATAAGTTACTTTAAAAGTGTGAAATTATTTTTTTAATTTCAATTTTATATATTTAGTACGTGCGATAGGTTTCGGAAATGTTATCGAACAAAGATAAAGTACCTACCAGATTATTATGTTTTTTACTAATATAAACATGTATTAAATTTATATAAATGCTATTAATAAGTTACTTAAAGGTACCTTTAATAGATTGCTAGATAGAACAGGTGATTAATATAGTTTTCCGTGAATGAGGATGAAATATACATGTGAAAATAGAACGTATAAATGTACGCATATTTGACAACAATGTCCAATCTGACATTGACGACTCTCGTTGGTACAATAATGAGCATGCGTACATTATATTAATATAAAAATAGCAGTGGAAGCAGTGTATAAACATCAATTTTCATAGATTAAATTGTATACATAGATTGTTCAAATCTTATTCAAACTGGTGTTTTAAAAAAACTGAATTTTAAGCGGTAATAGATAGCTGACACAGTGATACATATTGGCAGCAGAAAATAGATTATATATTGTGTCAAGTCTGAAGACTTAAGGCCATAGAATAGAGATTCTTTGGACCCAGCAATCAACGCAAATATAGTGAAAATTAAAATGCAACGAAAATGTACTTAATAAGCATTTTCAAAAAATGTATCATGCTTGGATATATTCAATAATTCACTCATTGTATCATTTTAGATATTGTGTACATTTTGCTGAATATATCTTACATATGATTAAATAACACATTTAATAATAATCTTCTATTCTTTTTTTGTATATATTTTTGGGGTCAAAATTAATTTTTGGTGAATAACTAGTTTCCGCTATTACTATAGTTCTAACTTATGTATATCAGCTGTACAACTCAGGGAGAATATTCCTTTTACGGTATATATTGGTCAGTTCTATCAAGGACAACCAGAAAGGAATAAGTTTCTAGTTATTTATTAATTACTTTTAACAATTTAAAATTTAATCTTTTACTTAGTTTACATTTAAAGTTAACTAACTTTAATTATTCCTTTCTAGTTGTCCCTGGTTCTATTTACTAAAAATTCCATAAACCTCACAACAAGCTTTGCAACCCACATTGTAGTGTAGAAAGGCACAATAACTGTTGCCAGCAAAACTGCCTTATACATTTATTGATGCCATTTGAGTTGACATTAAAAAAGCATATTTGACTGTCTAATACATCTCATGAGAGCAGAATCTAAATTTAAAAGTTGGAAGCTTGTAAATCCACCGAGATTAGATATGTTTGGTGATGAACATGCCATAGGTACAATCCGATGCTGTGTATACATACTACATTGTAAAAATATTATCTTATTAGATACCGGACTCACATTATATACGGGGTGAAACATATTTCTCATTTAACAATGCGAAATATTATATGATACAATTATAACCTGTGATTAACTCAGATTGTTCATGGTTACAGTTATTACCGTTGGTTTTCCCGTACTAAATGTACAGAAATATCAGCTTTAAAGACATACCTAATAGGGAGGATTATAATAATTATAATATATTACATAAATATATATACTCAACTATTATTATAATATTAAACCAAATATTTTTATTGAATGACCATTTATTAACGTACCTAATGAGAAATTGTGGTTTGATAATATGCGCCTTTTCTTCCATTATTTTAACGACTTATTAATGTTATGTTCATTGCTTTACTTTTGTATATGTACCTATATATATATATGTATTCACACATATATACTGTAGTCATATTTGTTTCTTTATAATATGGCAAGTGCTGTTATTAGCGACCCCTATACATTCATATTGTAACAGCCATATAAATGCTTTAAGATTTTTAATTTTTCCATTTTTTAAACAAAATTCAATGACACACATTTTACATTTTCGTTTGTGTGTAGCTACAAGTGACAGTTATATGTTTGCAGTCTATAAGATAGTCACCACGAATTATAATGCTACATTGAAATAATATTAGACGTGTCTTAATTAGATATGAGTATCTACATATATGAGTATCTATCATGATTTATTTCAAAATTTTACAAACATTTTATTCTAAAATTGAGATGTGTTAACCAAGTGAAAATAATACAGTTAATTCGTTTGAAACTTCAAAGAAGTAAAACCTACATACATATATATACCTAGTATAAATTGATATTACTTTTGCATTATAGTTTCATTTACCAAATAGGTATTATTACTAATATTAATACTTGTTATACATTTTATTGTTTATTTTCTTCATGTTCAAAATTGTTTTATTTTAAGTGCGTGACTTAACTAATATTAGGGTGTGGTTATATAATATAGCCACAAATTATGTAGCTTATAAACTCTCTTGAACGAACAAGGTCAAAACATACAAATAAACGTGATGTAAAAATGTATGTCTACTATAGGGTTTCACTTTATTCTTTACACAATTTAAACGTCTTCGTTTAAAAAAACAACTTACCAAATATCATGAATATATTTTATTAGTCAAATAAAAAAGATTATAGTTATCTGTATTGCTTACGATACACATGTATGATTTAGGTTCTCGTAAAAAGGCTAAACTAATATTTAAGTGTTTATGTTAGTTTAAATGTTTAGGAAACGTTTAAAGCTATCGTCTTCAAAATGTCTTACTTTTTTGTCTGTAACTAAATATAATAATCCCTTAAATATATATATTTTTACCAATATTCCTAAAAGTTATTTTAATCATCTGTGTATGAAACATGAACAAAAAGACTCAAAAAGACTATTATAGCTTAAATTGGAAATTAGGTGTTGAAAACAGCGAAAATACAGTTTTATTTGTTGATCCATTTCTCTGATTCATTACACAACAAAAATACATTTTTCCCGTGGTGAATTGAAATATAATTGACTATTATTTAGAAACTTTTTACAGTCTATATTTATTTAATAAATATATTAAAGTACATACTTTGTTGCAATTATTATGGTGGTAGTATACATATAATAATTGTGTATATTTTACATTACTAATATTTGTCAATAAATATTCTTAAAAATTTTTGTTAAAATAATATTTATAATAAGAGATAGTAGTATATTAGTATACTGTACTGAAATTTAAAACATATATAACATATTTACGACAATATAGAACTATAAAACAATATACACTAACATATTTTTAAACTATCACGTTGAATTAAATACATAACTAGAAGCAGATAATATGTATAGTATATTATATTGCTCTTGAGTAACTAAGATATACATTCTTAGAATATAATAGTAAAGTTAATCAAGCAACTCATCCGGATGATCCTGATAATATTTCGGTAACTTTCCTTTCGCATCCAAGAAATCCTCGCCAACTGGAGCACCTAATGCGAAGTACTCCTCCCGAATTTCCTGTCCAAGTGCCTCAGCGTAGTGAATCGGAAGACGATTCAAGCAATCGGGCAATTTCAGACAATGAGGGAAAATAGCAAATATTTGATGCATTGCCGCAGAATTACGAGAAAGAAGAGCTCTGTGAATGAGAGAGCGTCCTGTTTTGTCAAAAGATCCAGCGATTGACATCTCACTAACGAGAATTTTCAGTTGCTCTGGTGGTTTCTGGTTTATTACAGCATCCAAAGCGTTTTCGATTTTTGCCTTTTTTTTCGGTATAGTCTTAATGAAATCTATAATATCTGCAGGAATCCCGAACAGATCTGGGCCGTAGATGTCTGTCATGTCAGGAAAGCAATCACTGTAGCCGAGTGTAATGAGGAGTTCCAGGGCTTCTAAATTTCCCTCGTTGACTATGTTGAGGATTAGGGCATCAAGCTCGTAGACTGCGTCGTTGAGCCCTGCGTCTAGAGCGAGATCCTTGGCTGTTTTGCCATTGTAATCGCGCAAAGCAAAGTTGCAATTTTCTGCCACTAGACCGAAGAAATGAACACCACCAAGTAAGACATGCTGATGGATTTTTGTTCGACCCATGAAATCGCGCTCTTCCATTCTATTCAGCTGTAGGATTTCTGGGGAAATAGTGAATTTTTCCGAAAGATCAACAGCCGCTTCTCCATTTTTTATTACGCTTTGACAGTTATTTGTAAGTTTCGATGAATCTGGGTTTCGGGATATATTTGATGTATCAATTTGAAGTTTATTGTGTCGAATAAGATAAGTAGCCAGAAATTCAATGGGATCAACTGGCCTTTTTTCCACAATAGTGGCTAATGCCTGGATGAGTGGCCTGCTTAATGTTTCCTCAATATACTGATTTTCAGCTTTACTGAAGGTTGAAGCGTTTCCAATTTTACTAACTTTCCTGTTCTCGTTTTTGGCCAAAGTTGTTCTATTCTCTGCGGGTGAATATGTTAGACTTTTAAGTACTGAAAGTTTCAGCATCTTCATATCAATCATGTGTTTCTTAGATCTATAGTCCATGGGAAGCAAATCTTTGATGTCACGTGAATTAGGATCGGCGCCATATGATTCTAGGATCTCATAGAGATTACAGTGTGGATTTTCCAACGCAGCTGCCAGATGAAGGGGTGTTCGCTCCATGTGATCCACATTATTGATACAGAGCGGAAATGAATTTAAAAGTTGAATTATTACAGATTCCTGTTCACAAATCACCAGTTTATGCAGGATAGTTTCCCCGGTATCATCGCATGCTGTTATTAAATCGACTGGTTCACATTTATGTCCTGTGAGTATTCTTTTTACGACTGAAAACTCCCCTTGAACCCCTGATTTGCTAATCTTTTTCACTGTATCTGATAAATTACAGAGATAATTTAAAAATCCATCCAAATCTTCGTTGACAATATCATATAGATCTCCAATCACTCGCTGCATGATGGGCTTAAAACTCCATCCTTGTAAGACCCACGCTGTCAAAACATCCGTGTCGCCATCTTTTATTTTATTAAAGATAAACTTTTCCAATACGGCTTTGTAGTCGTCTTTCTGCGAATCCATTTCAAACATGTCTTGAACTTGTAAACCATCTTCATTTCGAACTGCGGGGCTCACATACTCCAGTAAAAGAAAAAGCATTTCTGGTTTACAATGACGACTGACAGCTGTATGAAGAATGGTATTGCCAGTGGCATCTCGTAAGCGTGATAATGATAACTTTTCAAAAGATTTGTCAGAGACAACTGTAGTAACATATTGGACATTATTCTTTAAAATATTTTCAAGCAAGACAGAGTGTTCCATATTAAAATTCATATGAGTATCCTTGTTGTTTAATAATTTAACACTGAGTCTCCAGATCTATGTATATAACGTGGAGTAAAGTATAAAAAGCAGTTGTGTAAGGCTTCGAATAACTTATGACTGTGGGAACACCAAGAGGTAGAGCTATTATATATCTCTTGCTGCAGCGGCTTTTGTCGGCATGGCAACCATCATATAATATATTGTGACGAATGAGGCTGGTGTTTTTACTCGATTTCCGCAAAGTATCCTTCTCTTCTAGTTCTGCGCTAAATATAGAAGATCGTTGATCACAGAGACTAGCTAAATGTCTTCCTTCCTGTATACTTTTACCCATGCTTCAATTAATTGTTATATATTCAAATATGCCTATCACAATATGTCCTGTCATTGAGAATATGTCATCTATACATATCACAAATTAGAATAAGTGTACCTACACACAAACGCACATATGTACATATATTACATTTAGAATTATATATAACCTTTTAGTACCTATAACAATTAGGGAATATTGTCTAGTTTTATAGAAAATAAAAATAAAACATATTACCTAAGTGGATATTTTACAACATAATATTTCTGAATAATATACTACAAGAAATTATTTTAAGTGGAATTTTAAAGAATGTTAAGCTGAATAGCTAAATATATGCTTACTGACTACCGAAAATTATTCTACATACATTTAAGCAATAGTTAATAGAAATAAGTATATCTTTTAGTTTCTTTTTAAATTAATTCGTAGCCATATTTTTTAACAATAAAATGTGGTTATCCGTTAAATAACTAACGCTCACATTTTAGAAGTTGCTGAAATTCATTCATATAGAGTTTATACATATTTTAACAAATTAAGTATAAAATCTACATATAGACATAAACACCAGGTCTCTTCTAAAACCAACATTGATAAATACCAAATGTACTTTAATAGAACATTTACATTGTTATAATAAAGATATTACTTTATTTCCACTGAAACTATAAATATCCTTAATGAGAATATTAAGTTTTAAAGGGTATAAGGTATACATCATTTGATAAATTTTAAATAAACATTTATTTACAGGCAATGTGTTATATTTGCTAAATAATACACTATTTTACTTCTAACAATTTTATTGTATGTAATGCTCGAAATTGTTTTTTGTAGAGATTAGTTGCATTTGCAAATGTATAATGTATGAGCCACTTTAGCCCGCATAAATTTACCAAATAATTTAACTTTGCGAAGTGCAATATATGCAAAGTTTGGACCAAGGTGCAAAATATTTATTCATCTATATTTATTCATTTCTTTCTGAATATCCAAAATTTCTGTCTAGAAAAGGAATATTGCATTTTAATTCGGATAACTGCATATAATTTACAAAAAATGGAATTTACAACAGATTTAAGGGTTTAATTATGATATCCAAGCTTTCGAGACTCACCAACTCGACATTACAGAGAACCTACTGTTCCATTGTCCACTGTACAATTGAGAGTGGAACATTGTCCTCGGAATAAGACCGTACGAAAAAAATTATATTTTACAATACCCCCTTCTAGTCGTCAAATTTCTGGAGAGGACCGACCCTTTAAAGACGGGGATCGTGATAGTTTGGCACTTTAATCAACGTCAGAACAGAGAGAGAGAGAGAGAGAGAGAGAGAGAGAGAGAGAGAGAGAGAGAGAGAGAGAGAG
>JAYRBW010061619.1:0-10273 GCA_036023295.1 Invenusta paracnida | reverse complement strand
TGACTCAGCAGGACTCAGCACCCCCCCCCTCCCCCCGCCCCCGCACGTTACCTGAAGTCGTGGTACTCCTTCCCTACTACTATCGTTCATTCCAAAAGTTTAATGATTCCTGACAGAATAAGCGCTCCCTTTTGGAAAACGATCAATAAAATCACAAAGTAAGTGTAATTCATAGTTGTTCTGATGTAAATTTTTTTGAATTGCATAATTTCTTAATGCGTTTTTATTGTTCTATATAAACTAAAATGTGAACAATAAGAAGTATTTATCATAAAAAAATTCTCAAAACTTTTTTTCTAAATTACCCCCATATCCCACTCGCTCCCCCCTCCCGAAAACTAAACAAAAAGCGTTTGACTTTTCATTTCGTTACGTGGCATTATGCTCAATAATGCGGGACATAATGGCACAATAACACGGGACATAACAGCACAATAAGAAGAAATTAAAATATGTAATTTAGAAAGCAATTGTATATATTTTCATATTTCTATTTCTATTCATTAATTATTATCAAAGGTAACAATATATTATTTTTATATTTATTATTATTTTATTATATTTTAGCACAAAGTAACAGATGGTACAAATGAACTCTTTCTGTCGCTATTCAATCGACTGGCACCTAGCTGCCAGCCAGAGACGTTGGAAATTAAATATGGTCCGAGCCGGGATTCGAACCCGCTCTCACAGACTGCCATCTGATTGCCAGTCCAACACTCTACCACTGGGCTACGCCGTCCCAGAAATAAATAGATAAAATTAATCAATACACGAACAGAATTCCGACGATTTTCAGGGTAATCTGCATTTATCAGATAAAAAAAGAATGATTTGGTCATTTCTGACAAAGGAGTGCATTTTTAGAGTGTGGTCACGTGACCAGTGCACATTAATGAATATAGCGCCACATTGCTTCACTTGTTCATCTAAAAATCCCATCAAAAATGCAGAAAAATCTTAAAGGTCCCCCCCCCCCTTCACCCAGTAAGGATGGATAAGAATAAGGATAAATCGTCATATATACGGAGGCAATTTTTAACTTCATGCGAGAAAATTGCGACAATTTAATCGCAATAAATTATTTGAATGAAATTCGATAGACATGTAAATTTTGAAACACGCATTATGATGAGGCATCAAAAGTTCTGGAATGGTTGCATAATGCTCGTTTCTTCCCAACAAATCTCTGGGAAGAGATGGGGATTCAAGGTCGAGGTGTTCGATTGGGTCCCGCAACTGCAGTTGGCTTCTCAGACTGTCCTCAAAGGAAGCGGAGGAGTTTAGGATCATAGCAATAGTTCTCTTTTATAATTGCAACATTCTTTTCTAAACCATGTTTATTGGCAAAAATCAATTGGCTGAAAATCGAGTAATTTTGAAATCTTGAAATTAGCACAATATTATAAATTCAAATTACTTGGTTAGAACTTAAATAATTAATAATTATTGATAATATAGTGGAAAATTGCTCATTGCAACCAAAGATATACCTTCCTTTATAGTTGAAAATACCCCCTTTTAACCTGTATGCTAGTTTTCATCTTTAAACTGCAAAGAGAAGAACGTATTGGAAGGAAAAGAGATCCTCAACTGTGTGTGGAAGCGCACAAAGTCCCTTAAAGTTTAAGTCACGCAGTCGTTAGACTTAATTAAATCGATAATTAAATTTAATGAGGTTCTCGCTCAACAACAATACCCAGGACACTTTTTTTGTATTCGTTATAGCAGTATATACACGACAAAATGCATACTAATAGTTAGTTTGCGATGTGTCGACAATTTTTTAATTCTTCAAGTATACAATTATTTCTCTAATTAAACGCGCCTGCATTCTTGAAATCAAGTGAAATCTAGGAAAGTACCACATATTATATAGTATATATACATTGTAATCATAGCAATTGAAATTTGATTCAAAAGTTATTAGCACATTTTGATAAATTAATTTAGCGCCCTCAGATAAGCCAAGTCTCAAAATGCACTGCGCAGAACTCGATATGTATTTAAATATATATATTACGATTGAATTCAGAATGAACAATTTGCGACAAAAAAAAACTGTCGGTATTCGGTGAAAAGGAAGAAAGCATCAACTTGAATTAATTTTCAGATGACCAAATAGCAATTAGTGTGCTGCTAAATAAACGGAGAGAAAATATATCTTCAATTAAAAAGATTCTCGACTTACGTCTCGTCGCTCCTCTGCTTGCTGTCACTGTTTGCCTTTGGTTCATCCTCGTGTTCTCAAATGCTGTAATGTGTCCAGGAGCCAGGATCGTGAGCAGTGGCAGAAGTCGCGCGGGCGGGGTTAATCAAGGCAATTTCGTCAGCAGCCTTTATTCCGTCCACGGAGATGTTGTTAAACATCTTAAACTTGACATCGGCAACGATTCCTGTGTGCCGAATATAAGACTGCGGAGTGTTGCGAAGGAAGTATAAGGAAAGGAAGTATAAGAAGGGCATCCAATTATCTTTTGATTAGAAAATACACCGAGCGAGAATGGGAATTATTTAGCGGTGTGTCGAGAGCAGTGTGACGATGAGAGTAACTGTGAGCTTGACTTGATTGTCGGGGAACTTTGGAAGCCTTTCCCTCTCGATGCAACGTCAAATACGAATGGTGCCAGCTGAATATTGGCAATATTAATTAAATAAGTCAGCCCTTACCCCCTTCTCTCTCGGGATTTCTAGAACGTAAATTGCAGGACTAAAATTACTTCATTTTAATTGCCGAATGATAATTACACGTGTATCCTTGGCTGTATCCCAAGTTTTACTTTGAGATAAGTGTACAGATGTTTCATAGATTGATATATAGCATCGTTTTTCTTTTACTAGTATGAATGGTGAATTTTTAAAAATATACTTGGACCTTCGGGAGCCAGTATACACACCTTTTCGTTATGAATAATAATACTATAAGAAATAGAATGGATTACAAAGTGGAGTGTGTTAATTATTTTATTGCAAGCTTAGCAAAAAATAATGTATCATCTGTTGATATCCGTGAATATTTAGTAAATGCATGGGGCGAAGACAATGTGACAAGTCTACGAAGAATTCAAACAATAGCAAAGAAGTTCAATGATGGTAATAGAGAAAGCGCCAAGAGAAAGGCAGGCAGGATCTGGACGACCATCTACCGTTTGCACAGATGAAAACATTCGGCAAATAACTGACTTAATAGATAATGACAATTCAATATGGTCTATCCGCATTATTGCTGACGAGTTGAATCTATCAGAAAGATCAGTCCATATAGGATACTGACGGAGAAATATAGGACCCAAAAGATGACAAGGGTCAAAGTACAACGTGAATTGCAATGCTTCCGGGACGACCTCCATAAATCAGTGCAATTGATGCTGACTATTTGACTTTGATAGAAGATTGCTGTTCGATTTTAATATATTTAATATTAATAGAATATTTTAATATGTTTACTATTATTACCCATAATATGTTAATATATGTTATTAACATGTTATAATATAAAAACGTCGTTTTTTCGACACATCCTATATATAAGAAATAAGAATAATTACTGGATTAATTAAACTATAGAATTTTCGAATTATTGTCCTTTTAAATTGGATGGTTATCAGTTGCTAATTTGATTTTGAGTGCTTTTCATGATATTAGAGTCCACCTCCATTTTGTATTATAATCAATTATTTGATTGTCAGAAAGGGAACTGTTCCTTCATAGCAGCAATGAATAAATTATATAAACAGGGAAACTGACATAAAGGACGCCATTATATATTACATATCATCCATAAATGCATGCTACACATACACAAAATAGGCTTCATTGCTCGCTCAATACGTATGCTAGAGACATGTCGGTCTTTGAAGGGGTATGGAAACCTAGGTGAAACTCGCCCCCCCCCCCGCCGCTACCCCCTCGCTCCCCTCCTCGACTCTCTAATGAGCCGAGGAGTGCAGGGGAATCTTCTCATTAACCGCGTGTTTATAAAACGGGTCTGCCTCTAATTAACTCAAGTCAACGGTCTAATTATAAGGACTGACTTATCATTAGCGAAGAAAGTTTTTGTTGAATTTCCTTTTAGTTGAGGTAATTAAGTAGACCACCTTACCTTTCCCTATACTCCATCGCCAGGATTACTTCATGTAAGAATCATGCTAATGCCTGCGCCTTCCTCCCCAGCCGAAATAAGTATATATATATACATTCACACACACACATACACACACATTCAAAGATATATCATACAGGAATACACGTCCTTATTATAACGTAAAAATGAAAAACTAAAATAGAAAAATTGTTAGTCATGAAAGATTATAAGATTCTTGTCACGCTTACAAGATTGTGCGTAGGTAATATTATAACGGTAAATTTGACATCGTGAGAATTTTATGTAGGTATTTTGTAGGTATATATTAAAGTTTATATCATAGAATAATTAGATACCTATATACTACCCTAATTATTACTCGATTGTTCAAATTAAAGTACAATTAAGTATATGTAATATAAATAACCCCCTACAAAGTCTGTACCTTCTGTTTGCCTGTATTTATCAACAAATATGTGTATATTAACTTTTAAAAGAGTTTTCGTTAAAAGTGTATATTTGAAAGTATATTAAGAAAATTGGTTTTACACAATAAATCAATAATTATTTATTATTTCGGCATTTTTTGCATGGGCAGTTTAAAACAATAATGTGTGTCATTGAGACTGCGCAACGTGATTTTAAGAAAGATGTCAATTAATTAAATATGAATCCTGCGAAATAATGTCTATCACTTTTTCCTATCATACAATTATATAGGTAGTAATAACAATTAGATCATTTTTATCGTGAGGTTTGTCGGTTTTAATAATTCTTATACAAAATAAAGTCTCTTTTTAAACAATACTTTATTTAAAAAAATCGAAATATGTTTTCACAGGAATTTCAATGATTCTATAAAAAGGAAAATAGAATAATTTTTTCTAAAATGTAACCATATTTTTTATAAATTTTATAGTTTATAAACCAGCATGCATTGTAACAGTAAGTTTTTGACGCATTTTTTATATCAATTTCTTCAATAGCTGTGCTTTATATCATCAATATCAGTTGAACCTTTTGCTTTTGAGGAGTTCGTTTCTTGGCTTTTTTCGCGATACTGTCGTTTTGTTTTGATTGATTTAATGGAAGAAATTATAGCAGTTTCAGTTATTCTGAAAGTATTGATTGATATATTTTGTGAATTTGATAAGTAGGGCAAATAATAGACATTAGGGCTTTCACTGTCATAAGAATTAAATATAAACAGCTAAATATGTAGATTAAACAATGGATTGAATATTATATTAGAAAGATTGAAAAACATATTCAATACTAAAATTGATAACAAAATACATTTGCAGCTTTGTAATTAAAATCCTAAAATATGCAGAATTTGACCAAGGGAGATGTTTTATCATTCTTTTTTTGTCAAATAACTTTTACAATTTCTATTTTAGAGCTTCAAATTAATTTTGCTATCAATGAATATTTATTGAGAAGGGCAAAAATGGCAAGAATTAATTTTGTTGAAAGTTTCGTGCTTTGTTCATTATTCTACTCTTAAAAATTCACAAAATACATAAACGTTATTATAAAATGTGTCATATTTATTAAGTTCCAACAATTATGTTTATATATTTTAAAGTTTCATACTACTTTTATCCAATGTCTAAAGCATTTATCAGTAGTATAACAGTTTTCTGTGCATTTTGTCTGTTTGATCAGCCCACAATTTACTCGACTTAAGAATTTTACCTAATTTATTCAGGGTTAAGTGTCGAGCAACAATTTGGATATCTCCGTTAAAAAATAGTGCAATTATAATAAAAATTCACTTCTTTTTTTTATTAGTAACTGGTAGTCTTATTAACTATTAATATGTAATGAAATAACATGAAATAATAAAGATAAATAAATGATTTAGGTGGTTTTTCGGTCTATAATTGTTACCAGCTAATAATTAAAAATAAACTTCGACCGACAGATAAGAACATTTTTTATGGTGTCTCAGAATCCTCATTATCTTGGTATAATATAGGCTAATCGATCTAGCCTCAAAATCCACTGAACTGGGAACTAATTGCAACAAAAATAGAATTGGCCTACATCGATAGCGAATTTTATATATAATAGCATATTAACAATCAACAAAAATCTATTTATAGTAACTTTGTTTTTGTGAACATTTTCTGTTTTTCAAAATTAAAGAATGGGAAGGATTCTATGATTTTTAGTTATTTTGACCAAAATTCCATGAAAATCCACATTTTGAAGAAAATAAATGCATTCCTCAAATATTTTAATAACATGGTGAGTATCATTTTGTTCAGTTAAGTGTTTTCTACTTATTAAAAGCAAAGTTAGAGGTTTTATAGCTGACACTTTTTATCTTTAAGAAATATTTGAAAATCAGTTATAACTCCGTTTTTGTGCTAATTTAGTCACAAAATGGGCTTGGGAATTAAATTCGAGTGCTTCTAAAGAATACATAGTATGATTTATACATCTGAATTTGCTTTTAATAAATAGAAAACATTTAATTGAACAAAATGATACGTACCCATCATACTATTAAAAAATATGAGGAATGCAATTATTTTCTTCAAAATGTGAATTTTCATGAAATTTTGGTGAAAATAACCAAAAATCGTTTCTATTCTTTCATTTAGAAAAACAGAAAATGATAATAAAAAAGTGACTATAAATAGATTTTTGTGTATTTTTAATATATTATTCTATATAAAATTGGCTATCGATCTATGCCAATTCTATCTTTGCTGCAATTAGTTCCGTGTTAAAATTTAAATCAACTATATAGCCTATGCAATACCGAATTTTTGTACTTATTTCATTAAAATATACCCAGCTTCACAACTCATATACTTATATTAAAAAAACCTGCAGTAATTATTTTGACCTTTACCTTTGCCAAACCTTTAATTAAAAAGTGGAATAATAATAAATGGTTATAACATCTGCTTATTTTATCTCGCTCACAAGTTTACATGATACATGATATGTTTGAATTACACCCATGAATTATATGTTTACACTAATTAACAAGTTGTGCTAAAGCTATATATTAATTTATCCTCAATTTTGGGGGTTGTAATAATTATTATTACTATAAAGAGAGTTCTATCTTGTATTTATCGGTATATATTTGGGAGACAGATTGCTCTAAGATAGAGAGTAGCTTTATTAGATAATACTTACTTATATATTGACGATTGATAAACATGTTAGATCTTCTCTTTATATTGGTGCCTTGCTATCGAGGCAGGGCAGGGAACCAACCTCATCAACGAAATACACAAGATAAGCGGAAATTTTAATTATAGCCGATAAAATATGCCGGACGACTTCCTATGTGATAAGCTTTGGGGAGTTTGGATATATTATATATATTATATATACTTGTGTATACTGTTCTGTAAAAACCATTTTCAATAAAACGAAATCAACAAAATCTCCGAGTTCCTTATCTGTCCACAGCTTTTATTTTTTTCTAATTAAATTTTGATTTTGTTGAGCTGCTATTACAATTAATAATATGTATTATAAAGAGGGGGCAACCCTGAATGCTTATTAGTCTTGTTTGCAAATTGATAAGATACACAGTTTTTCAATAAACAAGAAGTAAAAAATATCAGTGCAGCTTATATATACCAAGATGGGAACAATTATGCGTGTTTATATATTTATTATATTTACTTCCTTGTAAGAACTATAAATTCCATTTACGAGAATTGTTTTAACTTTGAACAAAATAATTGTGATTTAACGTGGAGTCGTGGAAATTCGCAGGTAAAAATAACACAGTAAACTTAATATTAGCGAGCATCATTAAAGTCAAACTTAGTAAGAACCAAACTAAAACATATTAAACTTAGCAAGAACCAAACTAAAACATAAGTAATCTTAGTAATTACTAAACTAAAACATATTAAACTTAGTAATCACCACATTAAGACAGTAAACTTAGTATAATAACCAAACTAAAGCATAAGTAATCTTATTAAGTACTCCACTAAAACATAAGTAAACTTAGTAAAAGCTTTAAAGGCTTAAACAATGGCTATTTTACTCATGTTCCCTATTTTTCTTGGCTTTTACAGTACATATCGCGCACCATTTTTCAATGAAAATAGTTCAGTAGGGTGACGCATCCAATTTCAACCATAGGAAAACTCAATAAGATGCAAAAATGCATATTGTTTTTTTTTTATAATAAAAATACTATTGACCATTTTTTCAACGGAATAATTTACAAAACAAAGGAAAATTAAAAATTATTGGAGGGGTCCAATGAATGAACGGAATATGAATTCGAATAGAATTTTGGTATGTCGGGGAAGGGGGGGAGCAAAGGGACCATTTAAAAATTCACAGCGCCGGGCTTTAACAAAAATTACCTTTCCAGGCGTCTTTTTCTATTTCTATGTGTGATACAACGATGTTGGCGGTATGAAATGAATATTTCTAAATATTAACTGCTCATGCAGTATTACATAATGGCAGGCACAACGATTCATTTTGTTGTGCCTGTTGTTGTCATTATTGTTTCATAATAACAAAAATTTAAGAGAAATAGGAGACTGAACAGGGCAATGCATAGTTGAATGTTATGATTTATAATGTATACATGAGTTATGATTTAATAAATGCAGTTATTAAAATAATTCAATCTGGCAAATATGTAGCTATAGTATAAATTTCTATTCATTTGAGCGACTGTTTCACCGACATCACTATTATTATATGTATGTTGTTATGTATATTATCAGCTATTAGATCGGTCCTGCCATCTATTCCTTTCTCTATACAAATACCCCTATTAACTTCAGTTGATTATAACATCCAGCGATTTTCTCTGATACCAATTAAAGATTTAGCAGTCTCATATAAAATACTTTTTAATTGAATCTAGAACCGAAATTGAGAATTCTAACGCCGTCCTGGCATGACACCAAAATCTGTTCAATAAAAATAAGTAACTAACAATCCAGCGACATACAACTGAGACATACGTACAAGCAGCCCGCTACATTGTGCTATTTTATAAATGTAGATCAAAGACTGTGGGTGTTTTATAGAAAACGTCGTCAAAATACTTCCGGTAGAAAATAAAGGTTGCATACATATGTGCATGTAACTCATGGTAACTGAATCGACAAAGCCAACACGCCATCTCTATAAGCATACAAGGTGTTAGCTAAAAAGCAAAATCTTGTTCTTCATTTAATTTCGTTCAAAAGTAAGCAAGAAATGTTTCAATTTTTGAATTATCTTTGAGTTTATTAATGTAGGCAGGTATACATACTATAATGTACCTATATATATATATGCATATCAACTATGAAACCTGTTGATGCAACTTGTTACATTAAATATACAGACTCTCGGCCGGGCAGTACACGTTTAGTGAATTAGCTTCGTCAAGATGTGTTTATAGTTGATGATGCTGAAAGAGTAAATTATATAGGTGTAGGTATCATAATTTGTTGCATTGCTCTAAAGTTTCGAGAATACATTTTTTGCGAATAAATAATATCTCGTTAAATACATCTATCATGAATATAGCAATATTTTCTTCAAATATAATGATAGGTCTTTAAAAAATTTAATACACATTGTTACACGTACTTGTTTACTTGAAAATTGTTTGAATGGAAATATAGATGACCAAAATTTCTAATATATATTGTTAATATCCGTGAATAAACATTTATTAGTACACATTTAGCTCTATATAATCTGGATAGAAATTACAAATCGGAATTGTACTAATAAAAATGTATTTAGATTGATATTTTAAAGTCATTATTACTGGAAAATAATTAAATTAATTGGCTCATCATGTAATACAAGGAAATTACTCAAACAAGAATAGATAAAGAAATATGAAATAATTTAAATGAATTTCTAATGTGAAATAGTTACTATTCAGTAACGTATTTAATTATTTATAAGAAATTTAATTCTAACGTTTCATCGGATTTACATTCATTCCCTAATTAAATATATTTTATCAAATAATTGTGCAGAAAAGTAATACACTACTACTACAAAATTAAGCCATATACTATGTTAACAGCAAAAAATCTACGAATAAAAATGACTTTATAATAAATAATGATAATATCAAAATTACTTACAAAATTAAAAATAATTTATCTAGACCTATGGCAATAGGTCGTTAGCTAGTAAAGCTAAGCGAACTATGTAGTAGGTAATATAGGATAG
>JAYRBW010061618.1:0-10273 GCA_036023295.1 Invenusta paracnida | reverse complement strand
GGTAATTCAAGAGGGATGAAGTGATGATCAAAATGACAATAGAAGAACAAAATATACGTATCATTATTTTAATAATTGCCGCGAAAATTGAAAGAAATCTGCAATAAAGATGAAGTTATTTTGTTTACACCAATCTATTGTTGATAAAATATACACTATTTCAAAATATGGAGATCGTCCTAACAATGATAATTTATAATAATACAACAAATATGTTATTAAGTAAACAATTTCTATGAACCAATTAGAAAGTAATATCAGAAGCTCCAGTATAATTGGTATATTAGGGTGTATATCGGCATTTCTTCAATAGTGGCATTCATTTAATCGACCAAATAGTACATATTATATATTTCTACATAGTTTTTTTCAATATATCTCTATTTTTTGTATTAGTCTGTAATCAATATTTTTATGATATGTACTAAAATATTTGAATATAGTCGTATTTTACAAAAAAAGTAATCTACATATAAAAACAAAAACGATAGAGTTGAAAAATTGAAAGCCAAGAAACGAGTTCCTTGAAGACAAAACATAAAATAATGTTGATTATCCGAAGTCCAGTCAAGAAAAATTATTAAGGCGCGAAGAATAAATCTTTACAATACATGATTTTAAAATTACGTACATTAAAGATTACGAGTATTCACAAAACAATTATCGACAACATATATTGCGTACGCAAACCCCCCTCCTGTACGCAGTTGTTAGCATACCCCCCCCCTCCTGCCCCCTGGACGCAGTACGTAAATTTAACAACAAATATGCGAATTCATTTTTGAATGTGGCCTTTATTATATAATTAGTCAATTAAAATGTTAATGAATTATCCTACAGAATAGTATTGAGTATTCAAAAATCAATTTTCAAAATTCCGTTTCATATGTTATTTTGTGTAAAATGATATCATTTTGTTTAAAAATAGTATAACATTATCTCAGAAAGTTTTTAAAAGAGCCAACCTAATTTGTATTTAGTTTTTCAAGGCAATTCTAACAATATAAATTTCGTTCTTTACAAACATATAGTTAGCTGTCTATTTTACTTTAAAAATTAGCTCTTTATAACTTGTTAGATAGGACAATATATTTTCATGCCAGCCAAACGAGGTTCCAAATTGGTTTCGCTATTTTTTGTTTACTTTACATCTAGGACATTAAAAGTATAATTCAATATCTTTTCTTTGGGCTAGCCTGTTTCCACCAAATAAATCAATAGTAAAAAAACTGTAAAAAACAATGATTACGTAGATGGTTTCAAATTTCAATTTGACCGTGTATTTTTCAATTTGAATTGTTTAAAATACATCAATTTGTACATACATCAATTTAAAAATTCCCTACGTACGCATTTCAGCATACCCCTCCCTAGGTGCGTACGTACTGTCTGAACGGCCCTATACTGTAAACATTATTTTTGATTATAAGTATATATATGAATATGTATATGTTATTTTTTGATTAATTTACTACACGAGATTGACATTGATATATTTTTTATTTCGAAATATGTTTTGATTGTTTGATTGATTTCGTCATAAAATGTTGTACGAAATGATTTTTAATCCATAAATGCATAAACGTATAAAGAACATTAGATAATCATTCATACATTTATACCTATTATTGCATTTACATTATAGGCAAATAAATGAAAGGCATAGTGTTATGTATCTGTTATACATTATTCTATAACTGTACTATGTGTTTTAGTGTGCTATTGTACAAGCATGACAGTGAACATTCTACTCGTATACATACAATACAACTGACTTTCGGTTCACATAAGCAGTGAATAACAAGTACTATTCTTATGTAAAATAAAGACTGTTATTTTAATACCAAAGCGTTTACAGTGTTAATATTATTATCACTAACCGGGTTACATAACAATTGACGATAAGGATAAAAATCAATTAACTTGCAGGACAAGGACGTAACGTAGAAGAAGAATTTAATGGTATAGACGCTTAATAGCCATTTTTCTAAAAAGAGAGAAAGGCAGTTAGAAAGGAATCTTTGCGCTCGTCCAGTCCAAGACAATAATTGGGTCGTCCTGCAACTAACGGGACTGGTAATCACTCTGGCCTTTTTCAATAATCGACAGAAACGATTTGTATGGGGTCTGACGTCTGGAATCGACCAACAGCAGAAGAAAGGACAAAACAAGATCGACTACAGGATTAAGTGACTGCTGGATTGGCAAGCCCATATATTATAATAATATTTGTATTAAAAATATTTTCATTTCATGTAAGGTTAATTTCTACTCTAAGTTGTGCGTAGTATTATTTTTTTTTGTGATTTAAAGACTAACATTATTCTGTATTTATCGGACTACTTATATATCTGATAGTAGTAATATTTTATTATAAATATTTTTGTACAATGACTTCTAAGAAATATTGTGTAACCATGTCTTTAGAACAGTTTAGTTCTACTAAACTGCATTTGAGGTTAAAGGCGTTGCAAATAGTTTGTCAGTTACTTGGAGTAAATATTTACGTAGTTTTAATTATTTAGTGGTAGGCAGAGCAAAAACAAACCCAGAACAAAAAAGGCCTTGTTACTACATTTAGCAGGTGTGCAAGTACAAGACATTTTGCACACCTTACCTGAACCTGAAACCGAGTTGAATGCAGACGGAGTAGAAATTAATAATAATATGTTCCAAATTGCTTATTTATTTTGTACCCAAGTTAAATAAAGCCTACGAAAGGCACCTATTCCGCTAACTTAAACAAGGGGAAGAATCAATAGAATAATACATAACAGATACGTAACACATAGCTAAGTACGTAAAATGCAAAAAACATTTTCAAAACATTATGTAAACAATAAAATGTGTTTATTTATATTCACATTGGAAACGTTTTACTTTTGACCATTGAGTAAAACTAGCAAGAGTTGTTACTGTACATTTTGTTTAAAATGTTGTGTTTATTTATTATTCGACACTGAACAAATTCACAAAATTCATAAATGTTATTCTATAAAAGTTATGTAATTGATATTTTAAAAAGTTTTAATTGAGAAAATTTTACTTTTGACGATCTTTACCTTAATTTAGTAAAGCCTATTCAGCGTCATACGCACGCTGCCTGAACGACAAAAGTCATATTGATTCTTGACAATTATTTTATTCATATTTCTTCGTATGTGGCGCAACATGCTAATTTGGAAAACAATTAACAAATACCTTAAACTGTTAATCGTTGAACCCACAGAGAAACTTATCTAACAAATTTCACGTTTTATTGAATATATTTATTTGGATTTCTTGTGAACTTCATTATTCAATATATTTTATCAAGAATAGCTTATTAACTAAACATTGAAATTGAATTTAGAAATAATTAATTATAATTAATAATTTCTTTATATGTACATTGATTTAGATATTCTTTAAATAATTTAATTAGAATTTCACCCTCAAGAATGCCAAAACATCATTATCGATAAAAGTTACACGAGGAAAACGTAAATCGAATACCCCAGTCACACCTAAAAACACAAATCGGCGCTCGCACTATACCGATCATAACGATCGTTAGGTAAAGCTGCGAGCTGTCAGATATACACATCGTCTTCAACCGCTCGGAGGATTAAATTACTACCAAAATTGCGCATGCGTTTTGGTCTGAATAGTTTGTTTGAATGATTTTCTTGGCTATCCACCATAGCATTTACAAATGTCTTCTTTCTGTCCCAGATTGTTTTCCAGAAATATTCCAAAATTGTTTGTCACACTGCATCGCTGATTTCTTGACACCGAAAACACCCTTTTTATACTGGTAACGGCCTTTCAATCTTCATCCATCTTTTAGCTTCAGTGTATAACTCTTCTGTTCTTTGTCCAGTTGCCTTCTAACGTAAGCCTCACCATTCTTTCTCTTCTAATGTTCAATTATCTGTTTTCGTTTTGGAGGTGGACCATCGAGTTCTGTAACGCTGATGTTGGCCACCTCATTTGAAGGACTGGGGAATTCATTGATAAAGCGCATGGCACAGTTAAAGCCGATTCAGTGATAGAGGGCGCATTTGAAGTCGATTCATTGATAGAGGGCGCATTTGAAGTCGATTCATTGATAGAGGGCGCATTTGAAGTCAATTCATTCAGTGATAGAGGGCGCAGTGGAAGTCGATTCAGTGATAGAGGGCGCAGTTGAAGTCGATTTAGTGATAGCGGGCGCAGTTGAAGTCGATTCAGTGATAGAGGGCGCAGTTGAAGTCGATTCAGTGATAGCAGGCGCAGTTGAAATCGATTCAGTGATAGCAGGCGCAGTTGAAGTCGATTCAGTGGTGAAGTCGATTCAATGATAGAGGGCGCTGTTGAAGTCGATTCAGTGATAGAGGGTGCAGTTGAAGTCGAAGATATACAGCTGAATATAGTTAGCGTTGACCATATATGACATTTTGCAACTCAATAATTTATGAGCATAAAAGTCATTCCTTAAATAGTAGCTAGTAAAATGATAGTAAACAGTGACGCAATACTTTTGAATTAGATGCATTGTTCAAGATTTAGGTTGATCGCGAGCTCTATATTTTAATCCTTAAGGAAAGATTGTAAATAATGCACTGTAAGTAGATTGTAAGCATTATAGTTAATTCAAGACTTTATTGTTGTATCAGATCTGACAGTAAACTAACAATTTAGTGCCTTTACAAGTAAATACGAGGTTTGATCAGCGGGATCCGACAACTTACCGCGAGGTTTGTTAAATGCTTAAAAATATAATTAAATGGAATACAATTTTAAAATTGTGTACACTGATTCGTAGTGTATCATAAAACAATAAATGGAATATTTTTATTATTTTAATTCAGACTTACGAGGTTTGACGCAGCCGACGATATAGTATATTGCTTATGCAATTTTTTAATGAAGTGTTCAGAGCAAATTTGATGAAAAGTTCTGAACTAGACGGCTTAACAGACAGACAACTCAGTTCTAAACCGTATGGGTTCGTATTTGGTCGCCAACATATTATATCATATTTAATAAAATATGAATTGAAACATATTCCCTTAGTTTTGTTCCTTTTGACAATTGAACAATTGTAATAATTTAATATTTCAATACATTGCGATTCTATATTTTGCAATTTAGATTATTGAAAATTGTTATAGCAATTCATGATTCATACAGTATATTCTTCTAGCTAACATATTTTAGAATTATGTAGATTATATAAAATTAAAAAAACTTTACATTAACTTAGAAGGTAATAATATTTAGTCTTTAAATTGATATCAGTGGAATGCGTTATAAGAGAAATCGTATTCACCTATTTGTATTAAAAAAGATAAAACAATTTTAGATAACATTTTATCTTAAAATAATGTATTCTGTAAAAAAACAGAATTTCCGTAAAATTAAAATATCTTTTTGTGAAACAATTTGCCAGAACATATTTCGTAAAATTTTACAGAACATAATTTGTAAAAATGTACGGAAATTTCGTATAACATACGAAACAGGTTTCGTAAAAAATAGAAAAATTACGGAATTATTTACAGAACTTGTTTTGTAAAATTATATTGGAGGTTAGAAAAGGAAAAATATGTTCTGTAAAACTTTTGAAAGATAAGAAATATTCACAAAGTATGTTTCTTCTGAATTTTTCAAAATATCGATAATTTTATCAATAAAATTTTAAACATTAATAAGCAAACATATACGACTATTTGTAAAAGATAAATAAATAATGATAACAAATAATAACAATATTAGTTGTTTAGTAAATTCATATATAACCAATTAAGTATCTTTTGTATTACTTTTTAAAAGTGCATTTCCTAAATATACACGTTATTATGAAGGCATAAAAAATTATTATATAAAAATCAAATCTTGACTGCATTCGATCAAACTGCATGCATTTGCACTGAGAAATTTAAAGACTAAAATTATAGTATTAATAATAAATAATAAGTATATAAAAATAATCTCTATTTAACAAAGATAGAACAACACTTTTACTGATTGTAGTGGAATCCGGTAAAAATCTAAAATATCACTATAATAAATGAGACTGCACACATGAACTTCTTAAGAATGCTCTCGTAGTAGCCGTGCAGATGCAGTTCTATATACAAGTATTACGTATTATTATGCTCTGGTAGAGTTTATTAGAGCGATACCAAGCGATTTTTATAAGATTTAATAAAGTAAACAAAGCAATCATTTAAAGAACAATTTGAAGCTATATTTATGCAGTATTTCTGTTGTGTTTAGTTTTAAATCTGGCTATATACCCATTAGAATATGATATTTTCATTTTCCTCAGCCATAATCAGGTACCTCTCTTAAATATGTGTGTACCTTTAAATTATAGCGAATTGTAATAAACTTACAGTAAATACATGTAAAATTGGTCTTTCACATTCTATCTTAGAATTCAATTTTTGCATAACAAACTTGGCGTTGTCTCAATACATGTGTACAGCATCTCAGCTCCCTCTTGGCCTGATGATCCCGCCTTGTGGTTCCACCAAGTGGAAGCTCAGTTTGCAATACGTGGAATTACTCAATCAATGAGAAAGTACAATTACATTGTTGCATCTCTCGCACCCGATACAGCGCGCGAAGTTCGTGACCTCATTATCCAGTCCCCTGACGGCGATCCATACACTGGGCTCAAGAATCAATTGATCACTCGCGCTGCCCTTACGCCATCTCAAAGCATACAAAAACTGTTACACCTTGAACCCCTTGGTGATCTTAAACCCTCCCAACTACTACTCTGTATTGAACAGCTGGCTAACAAATCGTTAGCCGATGACTTTGTGTTGCAGGAGATTTTTTTAACTCGTCTGCCTACGCATATACAAGCTATTCTCAAGGCACAACCAAACCTCACTATCCAGCAACGTGCCTCCTTGCTGACACTCTTATCGTCGTGGATCAGTTTACGCTTCCACCCCTGCAGTTTTAGCTGTCAATGACACTTATGATACAATTGCTAGTCTGCGCGGCGAGATCAACGACTTGAAGCGTCAGTTGCGTCGGTCCGACGGAAAGTCATCCTCAGGAAAAGAGACCCAATTGTGCTGGTATCACGAGCGATTTACTACTGCGGCGACCAAATGTAAACCACCATTTGCTCGTGCGGGAAACGCTTCCCTCGACCATTAGTGGCGGCAAATGGTTCGAGGACAGACAGCCGCCTCCTCTTCGTCAATGATTGCACTACCGGCTATCGTTATTTAGTTGACTCTGGTGCTGACATTAGTGTTTTTCCGTCTACACCCATTGATCGCCGTGATATCCCGGGACCTACACTGAAGACGACTAATGGATTCTCATCTCTACGTTCGGTACACGCACTTGTACTCTTAATCTGGGTTTCCCCAAACAATTTGTGGGGAATTTTTGTTATTGTTATAATTTTTAATTTTTATCAGATTAAAAAATATCCACCACAATCTTTCAAAAATTGAATCAGTGTGTTGGTGACTCAAATGCGATACCAAAGTTAAAATAATTCTGTCAATTCTGCCAAGGGTCTTAAAATACGTAGAGAAAAACGTAAGAACCGAGTGTGATATTAAATATTAATATTAATTATAATCTTAAACTGAATTATTGTCTATTGTTTAAAATATCAAAAACCGGTTTTATATTAGTTTCACTTTCATTAAAATTTTAGTGTAACATTCCTTATTATTATTGTATTTTATTGCAAAATGGTTTATCAGACTAGAGAGCGCTCCAGGTCTCCTTTAAGAAATGCCCGGTAAGCTATTAGTGAATTTTTTACTTATTGTAAGTATATTTTTTATTTAAATACACGACTAGTAATTTTTAATTAAAAGAAACATACTAAGCACCTTTTATTACTATATTTAAGGCATAGAGTAATGAAATATACAGTTTGGACTATTGATTCTGTATTTAGTTTTTTACTGTTAGTATTATTCCGATTCGTCAACCCAAAATCTTTTTTGAATATAATGTTTTTAAAATTCACAGCAATTAAATTGTTTATGCTGTAAAACAGTTTTGGATACATTGTCATTGGCAATAAATAATATATTACAGACAACTTACAAATATTTTATTTGTATGAATATATATATTTGCTCTTAAAATTAATTAAATAACAATATTTAATACTTAGTTATTTGTTATAGTCATTACCCATTCCATATGCCCATGGGGCATAGCATTGTGTTGCCGTTGGTATTGCACTGTCCATGACATAACATTTATTAAAATAAAATGATTTTATATTGACAAAATTGTGCATTGCAATGACTATGAAATCAATAAGAGTTAAAAATATAAATATAATTACTTTGATGTAAAGGTTTAAAGGAAAAGACTAAGAGGATGGCTGAAGTCAGGTTTTTTCATGTACATTTTGGTCCAGGACTGTGACAATTTTTTAGCCTCACATTTAAAATATAAGAGATTTCACTGCAGTAAAATTGTGCTTAATTTTTTCATCGCAATATTTAAATGCCATACCACAATAATTTCCCAGATTTGTTCTTAATACTAATAGTGTATAGTTTTGCTATTTTAAATGCAAGTTTGTAAATTATTTGCCATATAATTATATGGACTATTTGTTAACATGTGTTTTAATAATTAAATAAGTTGATATAATTTCACTGCTTTTTAAAATAAATGTAAATGCTATATAAAGGGATCTGTGCAAATCTTGACATAAGCAAATACAAGAAAAAAAATTACTGAAGTCATTTATGTCAACATTTCTAAAGACTAAAACAAGGTATATAATTAATAAACTCCAAGTTTCCCACATTAAATTATTTTAGCTTTATGATTTTTTATTATTTCTTTTACATTTTTTATAAGAAAAACAAATATCCATAAGTGTTTATAAGTGTTACAACAAGAAAAGTTATAGATGAATCACAAGTAACATACATGAATCACAAGTAACAAATCAGAAGTCATAATAATATTTAATCCAATACAGGATATTTCTGAAAAAGTTTGTTTTGTATAATGTGGTGCCAGAGAAACTCCTGGAGATGGGTAAAGATTAATACTTGTGTATTAAGTATTTTACTTATTAATTTAAGTATTTAATACATTAAATAGCGCGTTCAGATCGGTAAAATAAAAATCACCAAAAAATATTAAATTGCAAATTGGTTGTTTTTAGTTTTTTGAATATTTATATAAGTACTAGATCACTGTTAACATGGATTAGTTGAATAGAAAGCTGAGAAAATATAAATTATATAATTGCAAATGTGTGTCAAATAATTAACATTAAAGCTTACCATTCAATTCTCAAAAATAACAAAATCCAAACAAAACAATAGCGTGTGACGAAGAATTGTCTGGATATTTTATGATTTATTATGGAAATGGCTATAAATAAATATTGAAACAGTAAAACAAAATAATAATAATAACATCATTGGATATGTCTTTTCACAAGGATTTTTTTGACTATTCACACTAAATTTATAAAAAAATGCTTTGAATAGTGAAAATTTATATTTTCAAAGGCATAAAATTTTATGTTATAGAAAACTTGACGAAATGCCCATGTAATAGCTTATGAAGAAGAATTTGCTTATTTAATTTATGTTGGTTGCAGCAAGTTATGTACTTTCTTCATCAAACATTTTCTTATAGAAAATTGCCCTATTTAACCCAAAAATCAATGTTTTGTTTAAAATAGCATTTTTTTAATTGGAGAAACTTGGAGATTACCATATAATTTAGGGTTACAGTTAACATGTAACCAGGACAAAATGTAACTGATTAAAGACAAAATGTAACCAATTTGAGGCTAACCGCTATTTATGAAATGTAATATCATACAAAATAAAAGTAAAATGAACCTAACAGTACCTACTTACTCAACTTACTTTTAAAACATGATTTAAAAATATATGATATATCACATTTACCCTATTAAAACAATTTAGCATTATTATTTTTTTTGTTTATTATATATAAATTGTCATACATTATATATATTTATTTGATGTATAGTGACATTTGTTTAACAGTTTAGAAATATGGGTAAGCTATGTTGTCTTATAATAGAAGAAATTTATTTTTAACACTGAATTAACTATAGTTTTATCCATAACAACTTTTCATTTCAATTTATATATGCAACGCTCATTACATTTGATAGCACTTTTTGAGACTTAACCAGTTATATTTTAAGAAATAACATTTAGTTTTTTAATTTCTGCATTTCCTAAAGTTGTAAACACTAATGTTTTTGTTTTCATTCATTGCGCATGTTTATTTGCTTCATATAAAATTT